>WNWK01016666.1:0-25000 GCA_009830355.1 Cherax destructor
AGGAAAACCTGAGGGATAAGATGCTGGAGGCGGTGCTGGAAAACTTCATTCCCCAACATGACAGGGACACAACCCGAGTTTCAAATACAAAGTAGAGTTAACAGTGTAGAGTGAAGCAGCACGAGAAAGATGGGAGAGCCAACTTTAAAAAAGAGGAATACTCGGATAAGACGCAAATCCTGCATGAAGTGCAGTGGTAAAGAGATCTAGAGGGAAAGACAGTAAATGAAGTGATGGAACACGTGACCACAAAGTGCAAGAGAAAACAAAGTGCAAAAGAAACGGTAGAAAGAACAGAGTGAGCCCATGTTTTACCCGAGAATGTGGGGAAGCCAAAGGCAATTGAGCTAGAGTACGGAAAAAAGTACAGAAGGCAAAGGACTCAAGAAAATAAGAAGCATGGATAAGGAGAGAGGCCCAGAGTCATTATGAATCAGAAGCCAAATCCGACCCAAAGTAGTTATGCAGCCACATCAAGAGGAGACCAACAGTCAAAGACCAGGTAATCAGGCTGAGGAAGAAGGAGATAAGCTCATAGAAAGTGACCAGGAAGTATGTGAAGAACTCTAGCACAACATTTAGGGAGGTATTCACAGTGGAGACAGAAAAACGTCTAGGAAACCTTGGTGGTAGTGGACACCAGCAAGTGCTGGATACACTGCACAAAACTGAGGAGGTGAAGAAACTGGTAGTTGGTCCCTGATAGCATCACTCCTTGTGTCCTGAAACCGAAAGCACACACACTATGTGCACCAATAACAACAATCTTCAATAAATCTATCGAAACATTGCAACTGCCAGAGATGTGGAAAACAGACAACTTATTTCCAATTTTTAAGAATGGAGACAGACAGGCAGCATTAAACTACAGACTAGTACAGCTGACATGCAAGACATGTAAAGTCATGGAAACGATTATCAGAATAAGAGTGGTTGAGCACCTTGAAAGGAACGGGCTCATATGAGACAATAATCACGGCTTCACCGAAGGGAAATCCTGCGTCACAAACCTGCTGGAGTTCTACGATAATGTAACAGAAATAAGACAGTAGACAGAGAGGGGTGGGTAGATTGCATCTTTTTAGACTGTACGAAGGCCTTCGACACATTACCACATAATTAACTGGTTGAAAAACTAGAGGACCAGGCAGGAATAGCACGGAAATTACTGCAATGGATGAGGAAATACCTGTCAGGAAGGAAACAATAGGTGCTGGTATGTGACAAGGTGTTAAAGTGGGTGCATTATCGAGTGGCGTACGACAAAGGTGAGTCTTAGGTCCGGTGTTGTTTCCTGGGGAAGGACAAAGAAGACCCCACACAGAGTACAGTCTAAGGAGTCAAAGGCTGCAAAACTAACTTAAGGAAAAGGATCTTGATGTGAGCATCTTACCAAGTACATATCCTGAAACCCGCATCACCCAAATAATTGCTGCAGCATATGGGAGTCTGGGAAACCTAAGAATAGCTAAGTATGGCAGGGATGGCCAACCTATGGCTCAGGCCCCGAAAGTGCCACATTGCTTGAGTAGAAGTGGCTCATTTACTCCTGTGATAATAAAAAGGGAAACCTACTCATAGAAAAAGTATTAACTAATAACCGATGTGCATAAAATAAATATAACAAATTCAAGAAATAATTTTTTTAGTGATTTTATTATTTGATGTACATCTTTTAGCAAATGTCATTTTCTTTCACATTTAATCTTGATTTCAAGATATTCTGTAAGACTAGGAACAAATTGCATTGAACACCCACACTCTATTTATGAGTTGCTATATACTCACCACACACAGTGCTCAGCACTTATCAGGGACATTGCACAAATAGGAACTTTTGAACATGAATCGTTCCATAAGTGTGCAAGTTTAATACTTGGTTGATGTTGAGACAGCAGTCATCAGCAGTGGCTGCTGTGCATCACACGTATTTACCAGCCAGTTTACATGACACTCATGCCAGCATGACACTCATGCCAGTTTACATGACACTCATGCAGAAGAGTTGTGCTTCGCTCTTTCTGAACAATTGAAGTTTTGTACTTTTCGAAACTTTTAAGCTTTGTTTTTACAGCCAGTTACCCACCACAGGGCTAACGAAAATTAGCAAAAGAAAAGCAGAAAGTGATAGTAGGCGACAGTTTAATGAACAGTAAGAAAATAAGTTCTTATTTATTGCGGGTCCATCAGGAAACCCGTTTTGCATTATTTATGAAAACATTGTCTCAGATAACATGATCTTAATAAACACTATAAAAAACATCAGGCTGGAATATAAGAAAAACTGAAGTTAATGTTGAATCTGAGTTACGAAAGTGTGTGATTAAGAAAAAAAGACGAAATAAAAAAGAAGACAAAACATATTTGTTAAAAGAAGTTGTGAAAATTTGGAAATGACGGAAGTATCCTACAAAACTGCCTTTGTATTGGCTACAAAAAATGTAAACTTTTCACTGATGGGGAAGAAATTGTTAAGCCTCGTGTCTATATATGTGCAAGATGTCTTGGTGATAACAAATATTAAATGAGAAGTAGACAAAATCGCTCTATCAAAGCAAACAGTTACAAGAAGCATCTGATGCATCTGATGTATCTTGAGGTTTTGACGAATATGTTGTCACATGAGATGTGGCCCAGTTAAGCATTTTTATAAGAGGAATTGATGATAATTATAACATCTTTGAAAAACTTGTAACTCATCAATGTTTATACAGACGGATCACCGTCAGTGATAGGTAAAGTAACTGCGACCTGCAACTTTGCTTGATATCTTTATGTCGTCCTCTACTAAAAAATCACTATTATACACCAAGATTCAGTGTGGGAAAAAAAATTAATTTTTGAGTGGTGGTTTTCTAGAGAACAGGTCCCCAGTAGATTTTCGAAACTGAAAAATAGTGTTCATAATTTTCTGGAAGAGAAGAATGAGCTGCCTGAGGAAAAACCCTTTTATGTGATAACAAATGGCTGCTTGATTTAGCATTTTTAGTTAATGTCACCAGCTATCTCAGTTATCTAAATTTGAAACTGGAGGACAAGAACAAATGGTTTCCCAGCTTAGTAAATTATATCAGCGCCCTCGAGATGAAGTTAGAACTGTTTACTTCTCAGTTAGAAACTAGGTATGTGAGCCAGTGTCCACATTTCAAAGAGTGAACGTGCTGAAGATAATGCCAATTCTACAGATATTGAAAAAATACGTATTATTGCAAGAATCATTTGAAGGTCATTTCCGTAATTTTGCTGAAGAAGACTTCATACTCGCTCTTATAAACCCATTTTTCACTTAGTGAAGAAAAAAATCCCGACGATGCCTGGTAATATACAAATGGAACTTATTGATCTAAAAATAAATTCATTATTGAAAATTAAATTTGATGAGCTTCCCTCAGTGCCCATTGCTTCTGATATAATTAAACATTTTCCAAAACTAAGAAAATCAGTGCATAGTTATATTTGACGTTTTAGAACAACGTACAGTCACGAATAAGCATTTTAATTCATGATATTCATTAAAAACAAACCGAGGTCGCTCTTGAATAATTCAAATTTAAAAAACTCTGTTGCTCTCAGTAACTAATTTAACTCCAAACATTACAAGCTTGACGAAATCAAAACAGACTCAAAAGTCTAATTAAAGTAAGTAATGTTTATCGTGTCTTTATATTAAATCATTTTATGCAAAAATGCTAAATATGTCAATATTATTTTTTTTTAAAGCATTGGATGTGGGTACAAGTGTCGTATGGTGTATGTGAACAAGAGCGTGAAAAAACTGACGCACGGAATGCAAAAGGTTGGCCACCTGTGAAGGGTCATTCACGACACTGTACACTGCCTATGTCAGGTCAGTATACACCACCACTATGGAAGTTACATCTAGTCAAACACGTCAAGGAACTGGAGAAAGTGCAAAAGTTTGCAACAAGATGACACTGGGGAGCAGGGGGGATAGGGTGGACATGATAGCGACATATTAAATACTGAGAAGAATTGGCAAGGTGGCCAGGACCAGAAAGATTCAGGGATGGGACACAGCAACAAGGGGTCACGTGCCTTTGACACCCAGTAACTATCACAAGAGGACAAGTAATAAGTAATGACATTATTATCTCAGATAAATTAAATTATTTAATGTTTAACTTTCCTATGTTATTGAATATATGTTGGCAATATCAGTTCCCTTGTATATTGAAAATAGTAGTTATAATTTCCAAAATAAAAAAAAAAATAGGAAAAGTATCGGTAATGGTATCGGCTGAAAATTTGGTATAGGTATCGGCCTTTTTTTTCTTACTATCCTATTACTAGTGGTAATTATTCAGTTCATCCAGCAATCCTTCCATGAGTATTGATCTCAATACCCATTATAATATTATGATTAGGCTACAAATGTAGCCTAATCACAATATTATAGACTTGTCACAAATTGGTTTACAATTTACTAGAAACTTGTCGCAAATAATTTATATGAACTCGTGCCGAACTACAAAAAAATATTTATATTGGTCTGATTTTCAGTGACAAAAAAATACACGTGCTTTATTGAAGCCTGGACCCAATGAATTTAAATTCCATATAGTTTCCTTAATTCAGGTTTGGTCAAAAATAATTAAATATAAAATACAAGATGGCCTGACAGGAGGGAGAAGCCCAGGTCACAGAGGTCACACAGTTGCTTAGCAAGTTTCTGTATCAAACAAGTGTCATTTAATAATGGTACAGCATATCGATAATTTGATGAAAGAGACACATGTGCAACACCTAGGTGTTTTGTTGCTGGAACGTTTCGCTTGAATAGCAGGCTTCTTCAGTTGATTACAGAGGAAATCTTTAATCTGGAGACCGTTCATGAGGTGGAGAAATAATTAGGAGGTTTTCATTCCCTTATCCTAGAGTAATTAGGCCAAAGACTTAGGTACCAGAGCGAGAGGTGTTGTGTAGCAGCAGTAACGTGACAGGTGCACGTAGTTTACTAGTGGAAGTAGGTCTTGCCAAACAGATGTTCAGCTATAGAGTTGTAGAATACATCTCCTCCACGTGTCTGACACAACAATACAATAGTTCCTTAATTGGGAACGTCTGCTGTAATCATATTGTTAAAAAAAATGTTTGGAATGATCTGACTGACATAGCTCTTTTCGACAGAAGAAGCCTTGTGGGTAGACGAAACGTTTCGGCACCCAGGTATTCAAGTCTAACACACTCGTCTTATTAATCAACTTGTCGGTATTTTATGCCAATATATTATTACTGAAACGATCGATCACACCACCGGTTATAACTTTCATCGCACTCCGGGGTAATACTGAAGCTATTCTGCACTCAACTGATTATTAGACTATTTAGCACACCGTATTAATGAGACTATCTAGCACACCACTGGGTATTACTGAGACTATCTAGCACACCACTGGGTATTACTGAGACTATCTAGCACACCACTGGGTATTACTGAGACTATCTAGCACACCACTGGGTATTACTGAGACTATCTAGCACACCACTGGGTATTACTGAGACTATCTAGCACACCACTGGGTATTACTGAGACTATCTAGCACACCACTGGGTATTACTGAGACTATCTAGCACACCACTGGGTATTACTGAGACTATCTAGCACACCACTGGGTATTACTGAGACTCTCATTCCACCTAGAACTGAGATTAGATTTGTATTAGATTTGTGCCCAGACATGAAAGCCACGCCGTAAATTCCACACTGGTCCCAAAACATTCCTTTATTGCCTATTTAAAGTAAAATACTACATATACTGTAAATGTATACTGAATGTTGTACTGTTGACATCAGTGTGTTATGGTTCTCCTAAGATAAAAGACTTGTCCGCAAAGGAAAGAAACAGTACGAAAAGAAAAAGGATGAATGAATCCAGTTTTCTTCTACCAATGGACATATTCACGGCAACAAACTGACAACAGCAATAAAATGACAAAAGCAAAACGACAACTACAAAATTACGAAAAGAAAGAAAAACAATAACAACAAGGATAAAAGCAACAAAAATAAAGACAAAAACATAAAGGAAAACAAGAAAGAAGATAAACAGCGATCAAAAAACTAAAACAAAAAGTAAAATCGTTAAAAATAAAACACTTATAAATCCAACAAGAAAAATACAAAGCATAAACATCTGTACAAAAAACGAGAACAAAATTCAAAAGAAAAAAAAAAATAACTTAAACCACCGACAACGACAACAATGACAATCGTCACTGTCATTTCTAACATAAACAAACATGCTATTAGAAACACTAACATATCTAATTACTCAGAAAATTATTATAATAAAGTGCAGGAAATAAATGATCAGCTTGACATCACACATACAATGATTTATCAGCATACAATAACATACAAGATAATGCATGATACTTACATTCCATCGCCCTTGATATCGTAGTGGGAGCTACAATATAAAACACGATTGATTATCATCCTTGTGTATTTGGTGCAGGGAATATAATATATATTTTTTATCATGAAGCCATGTTTTAAATAAATGAATTACTTCTTAGAATATGTATATGGAAACGAGTGTACATTCGAGTGTACATACAGTGAGAGCACATTTATTCCTTCATTTAGTGTATATTTTACATGTCTTAATGACCATCACAGGATATATATACACCGACAAGTGTATTTCTCTGAGTTTATATGTTAAGAGTTCACTTAAATCATTATTTTACAAATTAAAGCTTTATTGTCTAGTGGTGTAAAGGTTACGAGTAGACTTAATGACAGAAATGTAGTCGATAGTTTTTAAACCCCATTAACCATCCTTAATTATCAACGTGCACTGTTTATAAATCATGTTCCATCAAAATTTACAGTACAGATAATATAATGAGTCACTAAAAAACTTATTCCCTATTTCAAGTAACTGATTAAAGAATGTTTCAAGAACATTAAGTAAGATATTCTTACTAAAAGTAGAAAATATTCAAATATGTTTTAATTTTTTGTCTTTACGCTCATGACTAACAGAGGCGTCTCTCTGAAGACACTAACAACAGTCTTCTATCACGTTGGAATCGAACCTCCCCTGATAGCATATCTCCATTGTACTGATATTCTGATGACACCTTTCACCATGCGCATCACTAACACCAATACTGGATGGAAATAAGTCCAGGAGTGAATAAAGAAAGTGCGTTAGGAGAGAGATACGCCAACCCAGTGCTCTACGAGACTCGATCGTGTTTTGCACTCGCACTTGTAATTATTTGTACTGTTCCTTCCTAGGAAGTTATGTAAACTTTGTTTGAAAGCTTTGCAGGCAGGCAGCTCCAGTGGGGTCAGTTTTGATATGATGACTGGCTCGATCACGTATTTTCGACCAAACAAATATTCCAGCCTGAAGCATTGTGTTAGGTAAAGCTCCACCAAATTTGTCTATGGTAAAGAAATCCTGCATCTTCACCATCCATAGTTTTAACAAAGTTTCATTTTTATTTCGCCCAATATGCGATGGTGGAAGAAAAAACGTTTGAGGATTCGACAATTACATATGTTGTATGTTGATTGTTTTCTGGAATAGGGACTTTTCTTTGGTCCATTCTATGATCTTGTATGTGTTATGCGTAACTAAGTAGTAGACGAAGTATTAACCTTATCACTTTTAAGTCTCCACACATATTACACTTGTGGTAACTGCCTTTTGTTAACCTACGTAGAATTTCCATTAACTCATATGTTAACCACACAGCATGAACCACTAACACAGCTTTTGATTACCATTGCAAAGGAGCACTGCTGTCAAACTGACCTTGCTGGAAATAATAGTCTCCATTCACTAGAATGTTCATAACCCATTACCTCCATAAAACCATTTATATCATTGCACAAATACGCATAATTCTTCATTTTAGAATGCAGCAAAAAATAGCTTGTTGGGCTTGAAAATTAAATATATTTGTTACTTCTGCTAAACGATTCCACTATGGTTGCCTTCTGTTTTGATAGGTCAAGTTCCCTCACAATGTCATTTATCTCTTGTAGAGTGGCAAGTGAAGTTTTTTCAAACTCAGTTTCTGGCGGTTCATAAAGATCAGTGTTATCAGTTACTTCACTACCATCACGTTCAATGTTATAAGCAACAAGTGGAATAGGTATGGAAGTGTCCTCACTATGAGGCACATTTTCTAGATCTGCGATATCTCCAGCCTTCACGGGGAAGGGGGGGGGGTGTTAGTGAACAGCATTACTCCAGCTTAAAGAGAACAAACGACTTACAGAGTATTATCATTGGCATCCCTTATTTTGAAAGTTCTCATTATCCATGACATGGCACTGTTGTGAGTCTTAATGATGTGGGTTAAAATACGTTGTATACTCCGCTCTATTATTTCTTCAAGCTTTGTATAACGGAGTAACAGAAATTAGTTTTTATTGAACATCACACTGTTTTCTGCAGTCTAATGACAAACTTGGTTTACCGTTTCTTATGGATGGCACTCTCATGGCAATTCCAATATGGATGGCACTCATGGCAATTCCAATATGGATGGCACTCTCATGGCAATTCCAATATGGATGGCACTCTCATGGCAATTCCAATATGGATGGCACTCTCATGGCAATTCCAATATGGATGGCACTCTCATGGCAATTCCAATATGGATGGCACTCTCATGGCAATTCCAATATGGATGGCACTCTCATGGCAATTCCAATATGGATGGCACTCTCATAGCAATTCCAATATGGATGGCACTCTCATGGCAATTCCAATATGGATGGCACTCTCATGGCAATTCCAATATGGATGGCACTCTCATGGCAATTCCAATATGGATGGCACTCTCATGGCAATTCCAATAACTTATGGATGGCACTCTCATGGCAATTCCAATATGGATGGCACTCTCATGGCAATTCAATATGGATGGCACTCTCATGGCAATTCCAATATGGATGGCACTCTCATGGCAATTCCAATATGGATGGCACTCTCATGGCAATTCCAATATGGATGGCACTCTCATGGCAATTCCAATATGGATGGCACTCTCATGGCAATTCAATATGGATGGCACACTCATGGCAATTCCAATATGGATGGCACACTCATGGCAATTCCAATATGGATGGCACTCATGGCAATTCCAATATGGATGGCACTCTCATGGCAATTCAATATGGATGGCACTCTCATGGCAATTCCAATATGGATGGCACTCTCATGGCAATTCCAATATGGATGGCACTCTCATGGCAATTCCAATATGGATGGCACTCTCATGGCAATTCCAATATGGATGGCACTCTCATGGCAATTCCAATATGGATGGCACTCTCATGGCAATTCCAATATGGATGGCACTCTCATGGCAATTCCAATATGGATGGCACTCTCATGGCAATTCCAATATGGATGGCACTCATGGCAATTCCAATATGGATGGCACTCATGGCAATTCCAATATGGATGGCACTCTCATGGCAATTCCAATATGGATGGCACTCATGGCAATTCCAATATGGATGGCACTCTCATGGCAATTCCAATATGGATGGCACTATCATGGCAATTCCAATATGGATGGCACTCTCATGGCAATTCCAATATGGATGGCACTCTCATGGCAATTCCAATATGGATGGCACTCTCATGGCAATTCCAATATGGATGGCACTCATGGCAATTCCAATATGGATGGCACTCTCATGGCAATTCCAATATGGATGGCACTCTCATGGCAATTCCAATATGGATGGCACTCTCATGGCAATTCCAATATGGATGGCACTTTCATGGCAATTCTAATGTGGATGGCACTCTCATGTCAATTCCAATAGGGATGGCACTCTCATGGCAATTCCAATATGGATGGCACTCTCATGGCAATTCCAATATGGATGGCACTCTCATGGCAATTCCAATATGGATGGCACTCTCATGGCAATTCCAATATCATCTTCAAAAGAGGATACAGTGCTATTGCTTACATATCACCGTAAATTATGAGGAAGAAAGTTTTTCACTGTGGCAGCCTACGACTTAACTCTGTTTACCATTACTCTTAATGTTCTATTAGTTAGAAAGTTAAAGATCCGTCTACTCACTTTTTCAGTAATTCTCCTAGAAAGAAATTTGTAGGCTGTTATACCATGATCACACTTCTCGAGGGTTTTTGCAGAGTCTGTGTTTATCACATATGCATTCTTTTTGTCCTCCAGTGCATCCAAGGCTATGCCTTAGTGGTCCAGTAGATGAGAAAGGCAGAAGCGACCTACTGTGATTCCATGCTGCCCTGGGTTGTGCAATTGTTGGGAATCCAAGTGGCTGGCCGGTAGAGAACGAGTGGAGTGAAGAGTATCATCACTAACTTGGCATCTCTTGTTTCGAAGGTTCTAGTTATCCAACCTATTAGTTTCCTTTTGGTTGCTCTAATATTATTGTTGGGCTCCTTGAACGTGAGATCTTTTGACTTTTTCACTTCCAGGTCTCTCACCTTCAACTTACGTAAAATTGAGTGGCTTATATTTGTGTTGTAACTGGACCAATTCCAAAAGACAGCTTGCGGGGCCCAACTTTGACTAAGGCAGCAACAAAAATGATGATGACAGAACAGGCACCACCAACGGGAGGTGAGTGTTGGTTCAATACTTGCAAGCACAGTGTTCGTATCATTTTCTCATTCGGTTTTGTTTTTATTTCTTCCAATCATCCAGAGCAAAATAAATGAAATTTGACTTTTAAACACTATATTGTTGATAATGGCCCACTGGAAAACTTGGTTCATATTAGCTTGCAGGCTCTGTTTCTTTTATGGATACCACTTTCATAAATGGTCTAGTATCATCTGCAAAGTATGGAGACACCTGGAGTATACCTGGAGAGGGTTTCTGGGGTTAACGCCCCCGCGCCCCGTTCTGTGACCAGGTCTCATGGTGGATAAGGTCCTGATCAACCAGGCTGTTACTGTTGGCCGCATGCAACCCGACGTACGAACCACAACCCAGCTGGTCAGGTACCGACTTTAGGAGCCTGTCCAGCGCCTTCTTGAAGACAGCCAGGGGTCTATTGGTAATCCCCCTTATGTATGCTGGAAGGCAGTTGAATAGTCTTGGGACCCTGACACTTATTGTGTTGTCTCTAATCGTGCTAGTGGAGCCCCTGTTTTTCATTGCGGAGATGTTGCATCGTCTGCCGAGTCTTTTGCTTTCATAGGGAGTGATTTTCGTGTGCAAGTTTGGTACTAATCCCTCCAGGATTTCCCAAGTGTATATAATAATGTATCTCTCCCGCCTGCGTTCTAGGGAGTACAGGTTGAGAAACTTCAAGCGTTCCCAGTAATTTAGGTGTTTTATCGCAGTTATGTGTGCCATGAAGGTTCTTTGTACATTTTCTAGGTCAGCAATTTCACATGCCTTGAAAGGTGCAATTAGTGTGCAGCAATATTCCAACCTAGATAGAACAAGCGACCTGAAGAGCGTCATCATGGGCTTGGGATCCCTAGTTTTTAAGGTTCTCATTGTCCATCCTGGCATTTTTCTAGCAGATATGATTGATGCAATGTTATGGTCTTTGAAGGTGTTATGACTTTTGCCCCTGTCCGTGCCAGATATGGGAATGAGAAAGAGAAGTGGAGAGAGTACCGTGCCTTGGGGGACAACTTTTCTCAGTAACAGCTATTTACTATTACACTTTTGGTTCTGTTTTTTAAGAAGTTAAATATCCATCTGCACGCTAGTTGTGTGCAATTACCCCATGGTCCCACTTGTCAAAGGCTTTTGCAAAGTTATTGTATACTACATCCGCATTTTACATGTCACTAAGTTCATCCAAGAACATGTCATAGTTGTCCAGCAATTGCGAAAGGCGGAATCGAACTGTTCTGAACAAATGTTGTCCTGGGTTTTACAAATGCTATGTTTTCATGTGACTGAAAATCTTGCCTTTTAAAACCCTTTCAAAAATCTTGATTGTGTGGAATGTTAGCCCTGTTGGCCTATATGTACTTTTTTGCAATCGCTTTACGGCTACCGTTATGGAGTGGCGCAATATCAGTGTTTATAATGACCGTGGAATCCATCCAGTGTCAAGGCTTCAGTTCCAAAGAATATCTAAGGCATGTGATAAAGGCTCATGACAATTCTTGATGAATATAGAGTGTAGTGCATGGTCATGCAATTATTGGAGTCTTCAGTCAGTTTGGGTTAGAGATGTCAGAGATTAATTAGAATGCTGGTAACAAGATTGATCCTGCTATAAGACTGAGAGACATCAAGAATTTGTTAAGTGAGATTTCACATTACAAGTGGTAAAAAAAGTGGAAATTTTTGATAATTTTCCGGTAATTTGTGTGCAATAATTGATGTGGTATTTTGTCTTTTTCGTGAAGAACTCATTTGGGTAATCAATTTTTATGCAGAGAAGTGTCTCGCTTAACACTGAGTAATAAAGGGTATCAATTATTTCACTCATTTCTTAGTTATTATTAGTGAATATCCCATCTCCCTTAATCAAAGGCCTGATTCTAGAAGGTTTTGACCTGGATTTTGCATATGAGAAGAAGTATTTTGGACTTTTATTTTCACTTGTAGCTTTTAGCTTTTTCTGTCCTGGGCTACGTGTGATGTACTCAGGTTAAGCTCAATATTTTCTAATTATCTAGAAAGTTAGTTTTGCTCGTCAGAGTCTGCTGCTTTGAGCACTGTTATTCTTCGTATTCAACTAGAGAGGTCACGTCTGTCCCTTTCCAACCTACATAATTTCCTCCTTCGTAATTCTGTATGTCTCGACGCAAGGGCGGGGAACGTCCTGCCCGCGGCCCGTATAAAGCCCCCGAAATCAATTGGTCTGGTCCTGCCGAGGTTACCAATAAATCAAAGAGCTTTTTTTCATAGCAACATAAATTTATATAAGTATGCAGAATTATGAAGATACCTTTTAGCTTTTATTCTGATAAATTTGATAAAAACTGGGGCCCTTTGGAAGAATATATTGATATATTATACGTGCGAGAAATTTTGCAATATTTAAAAAAATCCGATCAGTCTTCTTTAGATTTTGAATTAGTCTCCCAGCCATTGTCTTCTTCATTTCGAACATATTTCCGATGCAGCATCATCAATACCAGCAAACATCACAATGCCTCAACATCATCAATACCAGCTAACATCACAACGCCTCAACATCATCAATACCAGCTAACATCACAACGCCTCATCATCAATACCAGCTAACATCACAACGTCTCATCATCAATACCAGCTAACATCACAACGCCTCGACTTCATCAATACCAGCTAACATCACAAAGCCTCGACTTCATCAATACCAGCTAACATCACAAAGCCTCGACTTCATCAATACCAGCTAACATCACAAAGCCTCGACTTCATCAATACCAGCTAACATCACAAAGCCTCGACTTCATCAATACCAGCTAACATCACAAAGCCTCGACTTCATCAATACCAGCTAACATCACAAAGCCTCGACTTCATCAATACCAGCTAACATCACAAAGCCTCGACTTCATCAATACCAGCTAACATCACAAAGCCTCGACTTCATCAATACCAGCTAACATCACAAAGCCTCGACTTCATCAATACCAGCTAACATCACAAAGCCTCGACCTCATCAATACCAGCTAACATCACAAAGCCTCGACTTCATCAATACCAGCTAACATCACAAAGCCTCGACATCATCAATACCAGCTAACATCACAACGCCTCGACATCATCAATACCAGCTAACATCACAACGCCTCATCATCAATACCAGCTAACATCACAACGCCTCGACATCATCAATACCAGCTAACATCACAACGCCTCGACATCATCAATACCAGCAAACATCACAAAGCCTCGACTTCATCAATACCAGCTAACATCACAACGCCTCGACATCATCAATACCAGCTAACATCACAACGCCTCGACATCATCAATACCAGCTAACATCACAACGCCTCGACATCATCAATACCAGCTAACATCACAACGCCTCGACATCATCAATACCAGCTAACATCACAACGCCTCGACATCATCAATACCAGCTAACATCACAACGCCTCGACATCATCAATACCAGCTAACATCACAACGCCTCGACATCATCAATACCAGCTAACATCACAACGCCTCGACATCATCAATACCAGCTAACATCACAAAGCCTCGACTTCATCAATACCAGCTAACATCACAACGCCTCGACATCATCAATACCAGCTAACATCACAACGCCTCGACATCATCAATACCAGCTAACATCACAACGCCTCGACATCATCAATACCAGCTAACATCACAACGCCTCGCCAAAGAGAAGTAGTTCCAGCCATTACATTAGGCGTGAATAAATTAAATGTTTGACCAAATATAGCAGGCTAAGTTTTAAGTTGATAATTTTGAAAGACCGCGAATGTTATAAATATCCAAATGGCCCTTGGCAGAAAAAGGGTCCCCCACCCCTGGTCTAGAGCATATTTCTAAAGTGAGCTGATCCTCTCAATACTCTGGTTTAAGTTACCATTTACCAAATTGTTTTCCTGCGTATTTCAGCAGGTCACGATTTATTTGCTCCCAATCACAAAAATTATGAACAATACTTATTTCCTGTGACAAAAATACACATGCAGAGATAATTTATATATAGTATATATGGATCAAAATAACTAAATATACTATACAAGAATCTGGCCACTGTTTAATGTGTTCAGTAGCGTATTCACACTTTATGTTCATGAGGCTGTTGACAGATATTTTTTTTTCATACTGTTTAAAAGCCTAGTCAGTACATGTACTACACCAGGGTCAGGTCACAGGTTTCACACTGCACAGGTGTCTAGTCTCAAATAATTACCTAATAATAACCCTGGCAGTTATTAACTTCATTACGAGGAGAGAATATCTCACTGAAACTTCAGCTAAAAATAAGAAGAAAATGTAAGGAAATAATTACTCTCCAGCAAATATTACACACTATAATGAGGTTGATATTACACATTATAATGAATCAGATATAATACAGTATAATAAAAAAATCATAGCTAAATAAAAGATACAATGACGCAGAGTAAAGAACAATAAGACACAATACAATGACTGGAACAATACACAAATAACCCACACATAGGGTTACTTGAGTAATGATATATCTGATTCAGACTTAGCGGACATCACTGACATACTATATAGAAAGTCCTGCTTATGCAAAGCATTTCAGGCAACTTATCTTGTCCCCCAGGATGCGACCCACAACAATTAACTAACATCTTACACCTGTGCAAACAGGAGCAGCAGGTGTAAGGAAACATGCCCAACGTTTTACCCGTGTCGTAAACGTTACTAACCAGCTCACTGGTTAACACCACTGCCCTACAACGTTTATCGTACAATCATTTCTAGATATCAATTTATTTGTTTTAAGCTAACTTTGATGCACTGATCACGAATCTGAGCTTCTTTACTCTCTATCACGTAAGATTTCTTGAATCAATCTTATGATCACTATTTTGGTTACATAAGGTAAAATAAACACATGATATACGATACCAAACAATTACAGGTATTATTTTATGCATAGATATGGAGTGCGGTGCAAGCAGCATGTTGGAACGCAAGTTATTTATCCTAACACTAGGCACAACACTGAGACTCGAGTCATTATCTTGAATGTTGTGGCCTCACGAATGATACTATACTCAGTGCTTCTCGCAGAAGCAAGCGAAACTATAAGCAAAGAAATGTTACAGCTCCAAAATTCGAGCACAGATCAGCAACTGTGCAGGAGTTCATCCTATCTCCGAACCTGACGGTTTAACTCAATCTTTGCACAAAGTCTGGCTTGTTTCTGCGAAGGAAATTGAGTAAAGAATCGCTTTAAGAGGTAAGAACATATTGGAGGAGAATGAAATAGATCGAGATCACCCTTAAGGCTCACTGATGTGCCAGGTGTTAGGAAGAAACATAGGTTGCAAACAAGCTACCTAACTTTATGAGGCATCTGTAGATGAGTGGTTTAAGGGGTCACATTGGGAGTAAATCTACACTCGTGGGGAGCTGTAAATGCTGGTTCAGTCCCTGCCATCTCTGCTATTAATATGCATATACTTTAGGTTGTTTCTGCAAGAGCCATTGAACACACACACACTGGAAACCGGTACTGGAAAACCTCATGTGCCAACACGTAAGAGACACTACCAGAGAGAGAGAGAGAGAGGAGAGGATGAACCAGCAAGACTGGACCTTTTATTCACCTTGAGTACTGCAGATATTAAGGGCATCACATATGAAAGACCCCTGGGGGCCAGTGGATCACGTGGTTCTGAGCTTCGAATACACAGAGTTACAAGTGGAGAGGGAAGTAGGAAGAGCAGGACGAATGAAGCAAAACTACAAGAGAGGGGACTACACAGGCATGAAGAATTTCTTGCACGGGATTCACTGGGACAGAGAACTGGCAGGGAAGTCAGTAAATGATATGATGAAATATGTGAAAACAATATGCAAAGAAGTTGAGGAGAGGTTTGTACCCAATGGTAACAGAAATAACGAGAAGGCTAAAACCAAGTGTGCTAGGGACTGGAAGAAGTATAGAAGGCAACAAACCAAAGAGAATAAAGAGAGCAGCCGTAAAGCCAGAAATGAATATGCACAGGTTAGAAGGGAGGCCCAACGACAATACGAAAATGACATAGGAGCGAAAGCCAAATCTGACCCGAAGCTGTTGTACAGCCACATCAGGAAGAAAACAACAATCAAGGAATATGTAATCAGGTGAGAAAGGAAGGAGACGACCGTGAAGAATGTGAAAATCTCAACATGAGATTTAAAGAAGTGATCACAGAGGTGACAGAAGGGACTTCAGAAAGACGGAGTGGTGGGGTACACCATCAACTGTTGGACACAATACATACTACCGAAGAAGTGAATTGGCTGCTAAGCGAGCTAGATACCTCAAAGGCGATAGGGCCGGATAACATCTCTCCATGGGTCCTGAGAGAGGGAGCAGAGGCAGTGTGTGTGCCACTAACAACAGGTATGGAAGGGAGCAAATGAAGTCTCAATTTTTGAAAACAGGAGATAGACACGACTCATTAAACTACAGACCAGTGTCACTGACATGCATAGTATGCAAAGTCATGGAGAAGATTATGAGGTGAAGAGTGGTGGAACACATAGAAAGGAATGAGCTTATCAACGACGGCCAACACGGTTTCAGGGACGTTAAATCCTGTATCACAAACCTACTTGACTTCTATGACAGGGTGACAGCAGTAAGACAAGAGAGAGAGGGGTGAGTAGACTGCGTTTTCTTGGACTGTAAGAAGGCGTTTGACACAGTTCCACACAAGAGATTTGTGCAAAAGCTGGAGAACCAGGCAGGGATAACAGGGAAGGCATTTAAATGGCTAAGGGAATACCTGTCGCAAAGACAACAGCGAGTCATAGTACGTGACGAGGTGTCAGAATGGGCGCCTGTGACGAGCGGGGTTCCACAGGGGTCAGTCCTAGGACCAGTGTTGTTTCTGATATATGTGAACGTCATGGCAGAAGGAATAACTCAGAAGTGTCCCTGTTTGCATATGATGTGAAGTTGATGAATAGAATTCAATCAGACGAAGACCAGGCAGAACTACAAAGGGATCTGGACAGGCTGCAGGGCTGGTCCAGAAACTGGCTCCTGGAGTTCAACCCCACCAAGTGCAAAGTCATGAGGATTGGAAAAGGGCAAAGAAGACCGTAGATGGAGTACAGTCTAGGAGTCCAGAGACTACAAACCTCACTCAAGGAAAAGGACCTTGGGGTGAGTATAACACCAGGCACATCTCCTGAGGCGCACAACAACCAAATAACTGCTGCAGCATAAGAGCGCCTAGCAAACCTATGAATAGCATTCCGACATCTCAATAAGGAATCGTTCAGGACCCTGTACACCGTATACATAAGTCCTATATTGGAGTATGCAGCATAAGTTTGAAACCCACACCTAGCCAAGCAAGTAAGGAAATTAAAGAAAGTGCAAAGGTTTGCAACAAGACTAGTTCCGGAGTTAAAGGGCATGTACTACGACGAGAGGTTAAGGGAAATCGACCTGACGAAACTGGAGGACAGGAGAAATAGGGGGGATATGATAACGGCATATAAAAAACAGAGGAATCGACAAGGTGGACAGATAAAAGATGTTCCAGAAATGGGACACAGAAACAAGGGGCCCTAGCTGGAAGGTGAAGACTCAGGTGAATCATAGGGATGTTAGGAAGTATTTCTTCAGTCACAGAGTTTTCAGGAAGTGGAATAGCCTGGGAAGTGATGTATTGGAGGCAGGATCCATACATAGCTTTGAGAAGAGGTATGATAAAGCTCATGAAGCGAGCAGAGTGACCTAGTAGCGACCAGTGAAAAGGTGGGGGCCACGAGCCGTGACTCGACCTTTGAAACCACAACTAGGTGAGTACACACACACATTATATACTATATAATATAAATATATATATATATATATATATATATATATATATATATATATATATATATATATATATATATATAATATATAATGTCGTGCCGAATAAATAAAATTGGTCATTTAGCAAGAACTCATTTATATATTTTTTATGTTAATATAAAAATTAATGATTATTTATAATTTTTTCGTTAGGTTCAGAAAGAGTTTTACTAAATTATTGCATATACAAATTTTCTCCTAAATATCTGAATACATTTACCTCAGTGCGGCACTCTGAAGGAAGGGTGTTAATGTTGCAGTTTTGTAGCTGTAGTGTAAGCACGCCTCTGGCAAGACAGTGATGGAGTGAATGATGATGAAAGTTTTTCTCTGTCGGGCCACCCTGCCTTGGTGGGAAACGACCTATGTGTTAATAAAAAAAAGAAAAAAAATAATTTACCTCCTCCATACTTTCTCCCTCCAAGCTGATATCCAATCTTTCGTCACCTAATTTTTTATCCTCATCACCTTACTGTTTCCAATATTAACTTGTAAAGATATATATATATATATATATGTGTGTGTGTGTGTGTGTGTGTGTGTGTGTGTGTGTGTGTGTGTGGTGCGTGCGCGAGCGCAATAAAAAGAACTACGCTCTTTTATGGCTTCTCACAGCTTTGTGTTCTCTGAGGATGGGGATCCTCATCCTCACTGAAGACAATACTTCCACTTCAAGGAAAAATCATGAATCTCTCCAGAGCTCTCGAAATGTTTTCTTTTCCTACCACTATATTATATCTGAAGTTTATTTAAAAACAAAATACATTAAGAAACATAAAATGGGAAGAACAATATAATTATTATTATAACAAAAAAGAAGCGCTAAACCACAGGGGTCATACAGCGCGGCAGGGTAGGGCAGGATGCAGGGAGAATGGATTGTAAGAGGGAGAGAGATGATTAGTAGGTTATGAAGTGCAGCAGCACAGTGGATAGTGCAGGGATAGAGGGTAGCAAGAGATCGAGGTAGAAGGGAGGTGCTAGAGGAATAATCTTCAGAGTTTGTGTAGTAAGTCAGTTTCTGTCAAAAAGTCAATGAGAGAGTCAGGATTAAAGGAGGGTCCATCTGCAAGAAGAGAAGGTAAAGAAAGGGCCGCAGAGCGAAGACGTCGTTGGAGGTAAATTCTGCGTGCTCGTTGATAGAGTGGTCAGTCCAACAGGATATGGCAAACAGATACTGCAACCAGACAATGCTCACAGAGAGAGGCAGGGAGCCTCTCCATGAGATACCCGTGAGTAAGACGAGTGTGGCCTATGTGAAGACGGGAGAGTGTAGTCTCCCAGCCTCGACATTGGTGACAAGAAGGCCAGAAACCTACACTCGGTTTAATAGAATGAAGTTTGTTATTTAGGAGGTCAGAACAGCGTTGTTGCCAACGGGTGCGAAGGTGTGTAGCAATAACCGCAAAATAGTCCGTGAAAGGAACACCTCTATTTGAAACTGGAAGGTCATGTACTGCTGACCGCGCAGCAGTGTCTGCCTGTTCATTGCCCTGTACGTCAACATGACCAGGGACACAACAAAAAACAATATCTTGGTGCTTGCTAGCGATACGGCGTAACCAAAGTTGGATACGAACAACTAGGGGGTGAAGTGTATCAAATTTCCGGATAGCCTATAAAGCACTAAGGGAGTCTGAAACGACCACAAATGGTGACACAGGCATAGATGCAATACGGATAAGTGCAACAAGAATGGCATACAATTCAGCAATAAATATGCTAGCCGAGGATAATAGATGCCCTGCACGACGCTGTCCGGAAACACTGCTGCGAATCCGACGCCGTCTGATGACTTAGAACCATCGGTGTAGACTGCGAGGGCATGGGAATGAGAACGGAAGTAGTTTAGAAAAAGAGAGCGAGAAGCCGCCGTAGGTAGTTGGGCTTTCACGCAAGGCACAGGAAAAGAACAGACACGGAGAGCAGGAACTTTCCAAGGGGGTAAGGAAAAGGTGGTAGCTGAAGGGAAGACAAGAGCGAATGTAGACGAAGAGAAAAGGGATGAAGCAAACAGGGTCGACGAACAAATAAAGATTCCAGAGGTCATGAGAGCGAACATAATAGCTAAGGCAATGTGCATCACGACGATCGGACAAGGATAGAATGTTCGCTTCTGCATAGCGGCTCTCAACCGGGAGAGAACGAAAAGCACAAAGGCATAAACGCAATCCCTGGTGATGGATGGGATTATGGTTGGAAAGAGTAGCAGAGGAGGCCACCGAATATATCTGGTCACCATAATCGAGTTACGATAAAATTAGGGCTGAATGCAGGCGAAGGAGAGTTCTACGATCAGCCCCTCATGAAAGATGTGCTAGGGTTTTAAGGAGGTTCAGCCGGCTATGACAAGTCGCCTGCAGAGAGGTAATGTGAGGTTTCCAGGACAATCGACGGTCAAACAGGAGGTCGAGAAACTCGACTGTATCACGTTCTGGGATACGTGAGCAGTATAGGTACAATGGATGATCAGAGACCACTGAACATCTAGTATACGTAATTTGATGAGTTTTGCCACTAAAAAAATTAAACCCGTGAGTGGTGGCCCAATCGGAAACCTGATTGATGGCATGCTGGAGGGAAACTGCAATGAGGTGACAGTCAGCACTCGCTCAAGCTATAGCAAAGTCATCAACATAAAGCGTTGACAAAATATTGGATTTGAGAACAGATGCCAGATTATTTATAGCAAGGAGAAAGTGTGTTGTGCTCAGAACACATCCCTGAGGGACACCTTCAGCTTGGACAAACTCCGGGGAAAGCACATTACTAACCCGGACACGGAAATGTCTTTCAGTTAAGAAGGCCTTAAGGAAAAATGGTAGATTGCCACGGAGGCCTAAGGAGTGGGGCTGGGCCAAGATATTATACCTCCAAGTTGTGTCATAAGCCTTCTCAATGTCATAAAAGATGGCGATAACCAAGTGGTTATTAGCAAAGGCATTACGAATACGCGTATCCAAGCGCAGTAAGGGGTCAATAGCAGAACGGCTCTTACGAAAGCCACACTGACTAGTGGAGAGACTACTGTGCATCTCTAAATACCACATCAAACGTATATTAACTAGAGGTTCCATCACCTTGCAAACTGCACTGGTAAGAGCGATGGGACGGTAGTGGGAGGTATCATGTCCCGTAGTACCCGGTTTGTGAAAAGGGAGAACAGCAGCAGGCTTCCACAGCTGTGGAATAACTCCTTGCGACCATATAAGATTAAAGAGTCGTAAGAGGACAGGAAGAGCAGACTGATGTAAATGCTGTAGCATACGAATATGTATGCCGTCTGGCCCAGCTTCCGATGATCGGCAAATGGAGAGTGTTGCCTCATGTTCTTGAAGGGTAAAAGGAACATTATAAGATTCTTCTCTGAGAGAAGAAAAATCTAAAGGCTTTAACTCGCTGGCAGACTTAGAATAAAGGAACGAGGGGCATAGATGGAGCCCCTGAGAACGGCAAGAGGGTGTTCTATATCGACACCTGCAACCCGAAGGACAGGAGCCGGGTCAGGGGAGAATTTTCCACTCAATTTCCGAACTTTCTTCCAGACTGCACTCATCGAGGAAGCCGAAGTGACGGTGGAAACATAATCCCGCCAGCAAGTGCGTTTAGCATCGCGTATGACATGGCGAGCAATTGCTCTCTTCTGCTTAAAATCAAGGAGTCTCTCTGTGGTTCTCTTATACCGGTACCTGCCCCACGCAGCGCGTTTCAAACGTACTGTCCGAGCACAAGCAGGAGACCACCAAGGCACACACTTCTGAGAATGCTTGCCCGAGGTTTGGGGGATAGAATGTGAAGCTGAGGTTAAGACGGAGGACGAGGAGAGATGTAAAACCTCGTCAATGGAGGATGAGGAAAGAGCCCCATTAAAGGCAGTAAGATGTGCGTAAAGGTCCTATTTCGCCCGGTCAAATTGCCAGCGTGGGCTACGAGGAGGTGGAGAATACGAAGGGGACATGAAAATGATTGGAAAATGATCGCTGTCATGTAAGTCAGGGAGGACAGACCAGGTGAAGTCAAAGACAGGTAAGGAAAAGCAGATTGTGAGATCGATGCAAGAGAAAGAATGAGTTCGAGGATCAAAATGGGTGGGAGTACCCGTATTTAAAACTTGGAGAGGGAGAGAAGCAAGAAATGCCTCTAACTGAATGCCACGGTAGTCACAGTGCATCCCCCCCCCTCCCCAGAGAAAATGGTGTGTGTTAAAATCGCCAAGTAACAGAAGGGGTGGCGGCAAGGAAGAAACCAGAAAATCAACATTTGGGATAGACAATGCCCGAGAAGGGGAGAAATATAAAGAACAGTGTGTATACCGCTTATTCAAGTGGATATGGGCTACAGTGTAATGTAGAGAAGAATGAACAAAGAGTTAACGGTATGGAATACCAGTGCTTATAAGAAGAGGTTCCATTGGAAAAATGATCCGATGACTATAACAAATCATAACCCGAAAAGGGACGGATAACAGCTGGTTGTAATTTGGGTTCTTGCAAACAGACCCCAACATGGAAAAACTGGGAGAGCAACACCTGAAGCTCACCCCAGTTACCCCTGGGTCCTCGGATATTCCACTGCAAATAAGCCATGATTTATGAAGAGAAAGATACAAGTCGAAGTTAGAGGTATCTATGGACTAGGGTTAGAAAAATCCATGTGTGGAGGCAGCGGAAGCCTTGTAAGCAGAGAAGGAGTGGGACGCTGTGAAGGAAGGAGGGATGTAGATGGAGAAGAGAGAGGAGGAGGAACCGGAGGTGGAGCGGTATCCATCAACGTTCCAGTCTCTCTAATATATTCTGTGATAGATTCCAGCGTTTCGGAATGTGGATGTGGAACCACATTAGAGATGGAAGTAGGAGGAGGGTGAGCAACAATCGGGGAGACTATAGACTGTACTAAAGTAGAGGGCAAGGAGTTGTGGAAGCGACCTGGTGGGGGCAGTCAAGGAAGAAACTTGGGAGGGGACAGGGGATGAAGGTATTGAACGAGGAGGAGGATGAACCTCCACACAAGTTACAGAACTGGTCGTAGGTGAAGAACCCGGCAATGGGGATTTTTTGCTGGACTTATGAGAAGAAGAGGGGCAGTGAGGATTAGGTGTTGAACGAGGGTGTGTAGACACAGAACTGTGCGAGTGAGCAGAGGAAGGGTTGAGGGCAGTATGCGATGCTGAGGTAGGGACTTCGGAGCCAAGAACAGCAAAAGAATTCGAGACAGGCGTGACTGAAGAAGGGGCGACCACAGAGGAAGCCACAAAAGTTGGGACCCCAGAAGTGGGGGGACGTTTAGCAATGAGAGACGGCCATAGCATATGAGAACCCTTCTGCCTCTTTGAGACAATGGATTTCCCGCTCATCTAGGTAAACCTGACAACAGCGAGAGTAAAATGGATGTGCCTCACGACAGTTAAGGCAAGAGGGAGGTAGATTACAAGAAGGTCTGGCATGGTCGTCGGCACCACAGACTGGGCATTCGGCCATGGACCTGCAATATTTTGCTGGATGACCAAAACGCAAGCAGTTTCTACACTTCTGCGGTGTAGGGGTCACCTTTCTAACTTGTAAACGGTGACCTGCAATATAGACGGAGGGTGGAAGGTCACGACAGTCGAATGTTAAGCGAGCAGTATTGCAAGGATATCGTCTTTCCTAGCGGGCAGGGAGGACAAAAGTATCAACTTTGAGTATAGGAAGGTCCTGGAGCTCAAGCTGCTCCAGAATGTCATCACCACTGGTTTGAAAATTCTGTTGGACAATGGTATGGGGTAGAATAACAGTGCCACTACAAGAGTTTAGAGAATGATGTTTCTCAATAGTGACAGAAGCAGCATCTATATATATATATATATATATATATATATATATATATATATATATATATATATATATATATATATATATATATATATATATAATATATATATGTAGTGCCGATTAGGTAAAACTCGCGATTTTGGCTTAAATAGCAAAGCTCACCTTGCTATATAAGACAAGTGAAAATTTGTGTATGCAATAATTTCGCCAAAATCATTCTGAACATAACGAAAAAAATATATTTCATTGTGTTTGTTTATTATTAAATTAATGTTAACGTATCTAAAATATATTTAGTTGGGTTAGGCTAAATTAAATTGCGCTTGTTATAATAAGGTTAGGTAGGTTTTCAAAGTTTCTCTTGGTACAAAATTAAAAATTCTTACATTAACATAAATGGAAAAAATATATCTTTAAACGTATAAGAGAAATTTTTAGAAAGGACTTAATTTTAGATGAGTTCTTGCTAATTGACCAGTTTTACCTAATCGGCACGACATATATATCTTGCCGATTAGGTCAAACTTTCTATTTTGGTTTAAATAGCAACGCTCACCTTGCCATATAACACAAGCGAAAATTTGTGTATGCAATAATTTCGCAAAAATCATTCTGAACCTAACGAAAAAAATATATTTCATTGTGTTTGTTTATTATTAAATTAATGTTAACGTATCTAAAATA
>WNWK01016666.1:27500-44318 GCA_009830355.1 Cherax destructor
TAATAATAGTAATAATAATAATAATAATATATTTATTTACTACAAGTACATGTACAATGTATACAGGTCTAGCGGACATCAATGACATACTACTATGTATATAGAATGTCCCTTGTTATGCTGAGCATTTTCCGCAAATTAGGTCAGTTTTGTCCCAGGATGCGACCCACACCAGTCCACTAACACCCAGTAACCCATTGTACCGATGGGGGAACATAGACAGCCGGTGTAAAGAAACACGCCTGTTTCTACCCTCGCTTGTAATCGAACCCAGACTCTCGCCGTGTGAAGCGAGAGTTTTAGCCACCAGGCCACGGGGCACTAAAGAAAATATCACAAACAGGGGAAATAAGGACCAGTGATGGAGTGTACGTAGAAGAATCCCGAGAACATTTTCTAGACACAGGAATAATGTCAGTGAAGTAAATACAAATAATAGGAAGCAGTGATGGGAAGTAACATGTTAGGCTAAGTAAGTGAAACTTTCACTATTGTGATAAATTGCGATTTTGATCCTAAATGTGCTACACAACAGTACATTTAGAATCAAAATCAAAATTTAGGGGAGGAAAAGCAGATACAAGGGCAAATTAACAAAGAATGGGCAAGAAAAAGTCCAGTGGAAATTGAGCAATAGGTGGAAATGCAAACAGGGACAGAAGTATATAAAGCGCAGCGAAAGCAGGTGCAGGACAAACAGTTAGAAGCACAGAGCAAGTAAATGTATTAGTTGAAATAAAGGGGTTCAGTTGTAAACGTAGACGTTCAAATAAAGGGGTTCAATGGTAAACGTAGACGTCCAAATAAAGGGGTTCAGTAGTAAACGTTGACGTTCAAATAAAGGGGTTCAGTGGTAAACGTAGAGGTTCAAATATAGGGGTTCAGTGGTAAATGTAGAGGTTCAAGGGTAAATGAAGAGGTTCAAATAAAAGGGTTCAAGGGTAAATGTAGGGGTTCAAATAAAGGGGTTCAGTGGTAAACGTATACGTTCAAATAAAGGGGTTCTGTGGTAAACGTAGACGTTCAAATAAAGGGGTTCGGTGGTAAACGTAGAGGTTCAAATATAGTGGTTCAGTGGTAAATGGAGAGATTCAAGGGTAAATGAAGAGGTTCAAATAAAAGGATTCAAGGGTAAATGTAGAGGCTCAAATAAAGGGGTTCAGTGGAAAATATAGAGGTTCAAATAAAGGGGTTCAAGGGTAAATTGGTGAAGGTTCACATTAACTCGCATGACGAACATGGAAAATGATAGAGATATGCTTTTAAACGAAAAGGTGCAATGAAAAGGTGTCAATAGTAGCAATGGACAGATAAATAGACGCAAAGATGCAGAAACGAACATTGATATGAAGAAACAGACGGGATGGAAAGATACACTGACACTTGGATAGAGAAACAAACATGGGGGATTCAAAAAGTGATTTGTGGGACAGAAAAAAAAAACGCAAACTGGAAAAAAAACTCGGCGAATATAGAAACAGGAGAGAATACAGTTAAAACAAATCTAGGAACAGATAAACAAAATCGGGAGGCAGAAAAACAGATATGGCCAACAGCGAAACAATGCGAACAACAGAGAATCAAGCACGCAGTAAGCAGAATCAGGCGTCGGAACACACAAACAAAAGCGGACAAAGGATATCTAAAAGGAGTCGTGGTAACTGAGAAACACCTAAAATAGTAAGCGTTTGGTTAATTAGGCTTAAAGCCTATGAACCACACTGGAACCATTAAGGCTGCGAGTAACCTGTTCACCGTGCCTGTTCAACCTGTTCAGCCTAAAGAACGTATCATATAAACTTCCAGAGTTTATTCACTGAAAGACATTCACCTCTTGGTGATGCATTGGTAAGGACAAAAATTAAAGTACAATTAAGAGGTTGTGGGATGGTTCTGAAGTACGTACGAGGAGTCATTCTCAAACATGAAACAAATAAATGAGGCCTCGTGAAAAATTTAGAGTTATTCTGATTATCATTATTATTATTTATTTATTAACGTGTTCTCCTACAGGGTATATATGATTGGCTGTGTTAATCCTAATCTAGCCAGGTTAGTTTGTCATCTATGAAAAAATCACAAATTTCAACATATAATGCTAGTACTTACAATATGCGTAAAAACTAAAGAAAGTTTTGAAATACGAATAGAAACCCGACCCATCGAGTTCTAGCCAAAATAGTTTATATAATCATCTTGTTTTCAATCCATTGCCACATATACAAAAGTGCCTGTCTAAATTTAAGTGATTATGAAGTGGGCAATACTAATACTAATAATAATAATAATATTATTATTATTATTATTATTATTGCCCACTTCATAATCACTTATTAATTTTAAATAAAAACAATAATAAATAGGCACAATACGCACGCATCGTGGCAACAAATTTATTGAAGGGAGAACTCGATGTCAACATCTGCTTGAATATGAGAGCTTCACTAGTGAATATATGCAACAGCTTGAGAGAGTGAACTCACTAGGGGATGTCAACGAAGTCTCCGGTGTTGTTAAACGCCCAGCGGTAAGCAGTGACGGGTGGGTCGGCCTCAACCCTGCACGTTACTGTTGTCTTCTCGTGGCGCCCCACGCCGTACACGTCCGTCTGCTCCACCCGACACACAGGAGAGTCTGAAAGCACACCAGATCCTGCTTTTGCTGACGGTGTCGCACCAATTTCTGTGTAAAGGGATGCGAAGGGATGCAGAAACTATAAGAGTTTAATTTGACTGTTGATTGGAAGAGGATTCCACACCAGCATGAGTGTAGAAAGTGTAAGATCTACTTGAAGACTCAGCGTTCCTAGAATGCAAGAAGCAATCTACGACAATACCCGACATGAGAAATACAATAAAACATGATGAAGAGTGTACAAACAGGCGGACAGCAGCAAGCTAGGTCTCTTATGGCACAATAAAAGAACACGTTATATTAATTAAATATCAACAGCAATAGATTTCTGCATGACAAAGTTTGCAGAAAATAGGAAATTGCAAGCAAGATGACAGACAGATTGTGGAAATAATCTAGTACTTGGATATACAAGATCCAATCCAAGAAGTGTCATGCAAGCATCTAAATGCTGAGGAAAGATGTTCAGAGATATATCTTACCAATTAGACAGTAAATAACCCAATGGACTGAGTTAACATCACATACAACCTGTCCTCATTACGCACATTAACCGAGTAAAGTCAAAGTTATATGCAAAGTAAACAAACAGGAACATGGACAGAGAACCACTCAGAATTTAGTACGCATTGAATTATTTCAGACGTCGGTATTTAGGTGAGCTTCTCTTCAGTGCATATAATTATGCATCACCAGCATGATGGCATGCAGGCGTATGATAGATACGCAGGTCTTGCATGAAGTCAAATTATACGCGAGGCGCTAAATGTGATGCACTATGAATATTCAGTACTGTACTTGGTGTATTATTAAGCAGCAAACTCTTCTCACTAGTTGTTATGAATCCAATGGTTACATTGTTTTGTAACATTTTCTTTAAAATCTCAAAGTGGCACCTAAACAGTGTTAACTTAAAAGGGAGTCACCTATCTCATGGAATGCATTAGTGAAAATATATAGATATCGACAAGATCTGGCATTCTTCAGTTATTGAATGTAAATCCCTTCCTCTGCAAAGTTAATCGAATTACTAAGTTGAGTCTTATGCAGTCCAACACCGACTTAAACTTAGTTTTCTGGAAAACAAATGATGGCTGAAAATTTGAAGCCATGACGCAGAGGCATAATTCAGTGATCACACACATTCCAACGATAAAAAAATTCCAAAAACAAATTTAATACACTGATAAATTTGCCACACTCAAACTAAACTACTATAGCCCTAAGATGAATTAGCATCTAAATACTGAAACAATTCAGAAGAAACAGACTTGAGTATATTATATTTAATATGAGGTGATGGAAATGAAAAATTTAAAAAATAATTCACATAAATTTGGCAGGCGTGCTAGAACACACTTAAATTAGGAGGGACTTTTCTTGAACGACAAACTATGCCGGAGAGAGTTGTGGAAGCTGTGTAAGTCATTACATGATGTTGGGAATAAATTCAGTAAATTTGTTCATCAGCCAACTGCGGATCCCAATCGTTCCAAGAATTTGGTTCTAGGTATCGTGCACCAGGGTTGTCATCAGCCAAATAAAAGTGAAAATTTGAAGAATAAAAAAAATAGAACAAAAACAAAATTTTAGTATCCTCTTAAGGATCCCTAAAAAGGTGAAGGGAAGGCCTGTGTTGTGGCACATGCCACAAGGCCTGTGTTGTGGCACATGCCACAAGGCCTGTGTTGTGGCACATGCCACAAGGCCTGTGTTGTGGCACATGCCACATAGCCTGTGTTGTGGCACATGCCACATGACCTGTGTTGTGGCACATGCCACATGGCCTGTGTTGTGGCACATGCCACATGGCCTGTGTTGTGGCACATACGAGCTTACTGTGATAATTCAAATATTGTGTGTATCTGTCAAGGCTGAGGATGAAAGACATAAGTATGATTTTTCCAACATTAGTAATTATTTTTAATTTAGGAGCATGTTACATCGACCTGACTACGTGGATTCTGTTTGATTCTCGGTGCGTGCGTGCGCGCGCGTGCGTGTGCGTGTGTGTGTGTGTGTGTGTGTGTGTGTGTGTGTGTGTGTGTGTGTGTGTGTGTGTGTGTGTGTGTGTGTGTGTGTGTGTGTGTGTGTGTGTGTGTGTGTGTACTAACCTATTTGTACTCACCTATTTGTGGTTGCAGGGGTCGAGTCATAGCTCCTGGCCCCGCCTCTTCACTGATTGCTACTAGGTCCTCTCTCTCCCTGCTCCATGAGCTTTATCAAACCTAGTCTTAAAACTATGTATGGTTCCTGCCTCCACTATGTCGCTTTCCAAGCTATTCCACTTCCTGACAACTCTATGACTGAAGAAATACTTCCTAACATCCCTTTGACTCATAGGAGTCTTCAACTTCCAATTGTGACCCCTTGTTTCTGTGTCCCCTCTCTGGAACATCTTGTCTCTGTCCACCTTATCTATTCCTCGCAGTATTTTATATGTCGTTATCATGTCTCCCTAACCCTCCTGTCCTCTAGTGTCGTCAGGCCGATTTCCTTAACCTTTCTTCGTAGGACAATCCCCTTAGCTCTGGGACTAGTCTTGTTGCAAACCTTTGCACTTTCTCTAATTTCTTGACGTGCTTGACCAGGTGTGGGTTCCAAACTGGTGCTGCATACTCCAGTATGGGCCTGACGTATATGGTATACAGAGTCTTGAATGATTCCTTGGTGAGGTATTGGAACGCTATTCTTAGGTTTGCCAGCCGCCCGTATGCTGCAGCAGTTATCTGATTGATGTGTGCCTCAGGAGATGTGCTCGGTATTATACTCACCCCAAGATCTTTTTCTTTGAGTGAGGTTTGCAGTCTTTGGCCACCTAGACTATACTCTGTCTGCGGTCTTCTTTGCCCTTCCCCGATATTCATGACTTTACATTTGGCAGGGTTAAATTCAAGGAGCCAGTTACTGGACCAGGCTTGCAGCCTGTCCAGGTCTCTTTGTATTCCTGCCTGATCCTCGACTGATTTGATTCTTCTCATTAACTTCACATCATCTGCAAACAGGGACACTTCTGAGTCTATCCCTTCCGTTATGTCATTCACATATACCAAAAACAGTACAGGTCCTAGGACTGACTTTTGTGGAACTCCACTCGTCACAGGTACCCACTCTGACATCTCGTCACGTACCATGACTCGTTGTTGCCTCCCTGTCAGATATTCTCTGATCCATTGCAGTGCTTTTCCTGTTACGTGTGCCTGATCCTCTAGCTTTTGCATTAATCTCTTGTGAGGAACTGTGTCGAACGCCTTCTTGCAGTCCAAAAAAATGCAGTCTATCCACCCCTCTCTCTCGTGTCTTACTTCTGTTACCTTGTCATAAAACTGCAGTAGGTTTGTGACACAGGATTTTCCTTCCCTGAAACCATGCTGGTTGTCGTTTATAAGCTTGTGTCTTTCTAGGTGCTCCACCATTCTCCTCCTGATGATCTTCTCCATGACTTTGCATACTATACACGTCAGTGACACAGGTCTGTAGTTTAATGCCTCGTGTCTGTCTCCTTTCTTAAAATTGGGACTACATTTGCCATCTTCCACGCCTCAGGTAGTTGCCCAGTTTCAATGGATGTGTTGAAGATTTGTGTTAGTGGCACACACAACATCTCTGCTCCCTCTCTAAGGACCCACGGAGAAATGTTGTCCGGTCCCACCGCTTTTGAGGTATCGAGTTCACATAGCAGCTTCTTCACCTCCTCCTCGGTTGTGTGTATTTCATCCAGCACTTGTTGGTATACCTCCCTATTCTGAATTCCTGGAGTCCTTCCTGTCTCCTGTGTAAATACTTCTTTAAATCTCATGTTGAGCTCCTCACATACCTCTTGGTCGTTTATTGTGAACTCCCACCTTCCTTTCTCAGCCTGATTACCTGGTCCTTGACTGTTGTTTTCCTCCTGATGTGGCTATACAGCAGCTTCGGGTCAGACTTGACTTTTGATGCTATATCATTTTCATATTGTCGCTGAGCCTCCCTTCTTACCTGTGCATATTCGTTTCTGGCTCTTCGGCTAATCTCTTTATTTTCCTGGGTCCTTTGTCTTCTGTACTTTTTCCATTCTCTATTACACTTACTTTTTGCCTCCCTACACCTCTGGGTGAACCAAGGACTCGTTCTGGTCTTCCCATTACTTCTGTTTCCTTGGGGACAAACCTCTCCTCTGCCTCTTTGCATTTGGTTGTCACATATTCCATCATTTCTTTTACTGGTTTTCCTGCCAATTCTCTCTCCCACTGAACGTCTTGTAGGAAGTTCCTCATGCCTGTGTAGTCCCCCCTTTTGTAGTTTCGTTTCTCCCTTCCTATTCCTGCTCCCCTCTCCACTTGTAGCTCAACTATATAATCAAAACACAGAACCAAATGATCACTAGCTCCAAGGGGCCTTTCATACGTGATATCCTCGATGTCCGAACTACTCAAGGTGAATACTAGGTCGTGTGTGTGTGTGTGTGTGTGTGTGTGTGTGTGTGTGTGTGTGTGTGTGTGTGTGTGTGTGTGTGTGTGTGTGTGTGTGTGTGTGTGTGTGTGTGTGTGTGTGTGTGTGTGTGTGTGTGTGTGTGTGTGTGTGTGTGTGTGTGTGTGTGTGTGTGTGTGTGTGTGTGTGTGTGTGTGTGTGTGTGTGTGTGTGTGTGTGTGTGTGTGTGTGTGTGTGTGTGTGTGTGTGTGTGTGTGTGTGTGTGTGTGTGTGTGTGTGTGTGTGTGTGTGTGTGTGTGTGTGTGTGTGTGTGTGTACAGACGACTGTACTTTGACATTTACTTATCCAAGAGAAAAAATACCAACAGCTCAAAGTTACACAAATCACCAGCTAACAGTTATAGCAACTTTGCGCCCGAGAAAACACAAGTGATGATGGTCTCTAGAAACCCTGATGGAAATGCTGGAGCAGTGGCATGAATGAATGAGAGGGTTTTGGTACACAGGTTGAAATTTGACTTAAAACTGACTATGAAAAACCACCTTGTATATCTTGTAAACAAAGCGGTCAGGAAGTTTTCAGCTCTTACACGTATTTCTCAACTGCTAGACAGTAGAGGTTGCAAGATTCTATAAGAGGCACAAGTTTGCTCCACTTTTTGGCATTGCCTTCTCCCTCGCACTCCCGTCTCTTACCAGAATAGAGAATAGAGCAAGATGACATCTCTCGTTTGAACCCGGCCTTGACAGATCTCTGTCATTTTAACACAGGAGGGGTGTCTGTGGTCTTACTGTTATGAACAAGGTCAATATTGTCAAAGTCCGAAGTCACCGAGAAATGATTTTCTACACAACAATATGACCAGCACACAGCAACTATACTGACTGTAACCTTCTGTACCCTTCATCTGAGTTCATTTATTCTTATGAACATGTTCGTACAACATAAGTCAGGTGACCAAAATAAACTCAGTTGACCTAAGGAAATTACTGACACACATATCGCTTCAACTTTATCCTCTTCCTCTTTTGTATCTCTTTCAATGAAAATACTTTAAAATGAGCTGATGTAACTAACAGCTCTTAGCTTGTAAATACAGACAGGAACTCTTAACCTTTCATTGTAAAACCCTTGTGTAGAGACAGAGACAGACAGAGGGGGGCTATACAATAAAAATTCATTCATTTTTCAAAGTGACTGATGAAGTGCAGTATTTATTGTCACATTAATATTCGTCGCATCCTCCCCCCAAGGAAAATTGTAAAATTATTTGTGAAATTTATGATACAGAAATTTCTAAAATTATAGGTTATAATATAACATGTCTGCAATTTATTATTTATATAACAAAGTTTAATTTGCATAACGGATCTAATAATTTGCACAAATCTATTATAACTGTTTTCTTGAGAGAGAGAGAGAGAGAGAGAGAGAGAGAGAGAGAGAGAGAGAGAGAGAGCACAGTAATTAAAAATTATAAAACGTTTGACGGCTGATTAGAAACACAGACTAATGACGGAGAGTGGTATGGGCGGAGGTGTTGGCACCCTGAGGTGTTTGTGGCAGCACATGTGTAGTTACCTGCCTGCTTCTGGACACCTTCTGCAGCACCAGTGAGCGACCCCCACCATCACCCCAGCACTCACGTTCTGGTGCATTCCACCCCCCTGCCACACACCAGATGGACTTTTAGTGTTTTTATTTACATTTAAAATTATAAACATCAATGGAACTCTGTAACCTAATCATGATATTTCTTTTATAGAACCAAAGTTTGTTGATTCTTCGTGACGTTTTATCTCACAAGTTGAGTATTATACATGTGGTGATAAGATTTGTGAGATAGACCTTAAAGAAGTCATTAGGCTTATCAGATTAGTAGTAATGACAAGGGCAATGATTTATTTACAGCACAGATTATCCAGCCACTCACATGCATGCACACAAATATACATGAACAAACACACACAGATGCACTTGATCCCTGCAACTACATATATAGTAGTACACACGGACACAAATACATTGTCACACAGAAGCTGTGAATCGACCCCTGTAACCACATATAGGTGATTATACATATACACTCACACACACACATACACACACACACACACTGGACATCATAGCTCTCACAGAAATGAAGCTCACAGGAATGATAACAGATGCCATCTTTCCATCGAGATATCAGATCCTGAGGAAAGACAGAGGTAACAGAGGGGGTGGAGAATTGGTAATGCTCATAAAAAAACAATGTGATTTTGAGGAGGTAGAGAGAGGAGACAGAGGAGAAGAGACTACTTAATAGGAACACTCACAGTCTGGAGGTTCCAAGGTGGTAATGGCAGTGATGTATAACCCACCACAGAACAGCAGGAGGCCAAGGCAAAAATATGATGTGAGTAACAGAGCGATGGTTGAAACACTGGCTGAAGTGGCCAGAAGGGCTCATACAAGCGGGGCAAAGCTACTGATAGTGGGTGACATAAATCACTAGGCCCAGAAACGTGGAGGCCTAAGATGATGGAGTTGGTACTAGAAAACCTCATGTACCAACACGTATGGGACACTACAAGAGAGAGAGGACAGGGACAGGACGAACCAGAAAGACTGGATCTACTATTCACCTTGAGTAGTGCAGATATTGAGGACATCACATATGAAAGGCCCCTCGGGATCAGTGACCACGTAGTTCTGGGGTTCGAATATATAGTAGAGTTACAGGTGGAGAGGGAAGCAGGAAGGGCAGGACAAATGAAGCCAGACTACAAGAGAGGGGACTGAACAAGCATAAAAAAATTCCTACACACGATTCAGTGGGACAGAGAACTGGCAGGGTGGTAAGCAAATGAGATGATGGAATGTGACAACAATATGCAAGGAACTTGAGGAGAGGTTTGTACCCAAGGGTAACAAATAACGAGAAAGCCAGGATGAGACCTTCGTTCAACCAAAGGTGTAGTGAGACCAAAACCAAAACAATGGAAGTATAGAAGGCAAAGGACCCATGAGAATAAGGAGAGCAGTCGTAGAGCCAGAAATGAATATGCACAGGTAAGAAGTGAGGCTCAACAACAATACGAAAATGGCATAGCAGCAAAAGTCGCATCTGATCCAAAGCTGTTGTACAGCCACATCAGGAGGAAAACAACAATCAAGGACCAGGTAATAAGGCTGAGGAAGGAAGGAGGGGAGATCACAAGAAACGACATAGAAGTATGTGAGGTGCTCAACATGAGATTCAAAGAAGAATTCACAAAGGAGACAGAAGAAACTTCAGGAAGACGGAGAGGTGGTGTATACCATCAAGTGTTGGACACAATACATACAGCCGAGGAGGAGGTGGAGAGGCTGCTAAGCGAGCTATATATCTTAAAGGCGATGAGGCCGGAAAATATCACTCTATGGGTCCTGAGAGAGGCAGCAGAGGTGCTATGTGTACCACTAACAACAATCTTCAACACATCTATCGAATCAGGGCGCCTACCAGTGTTACTGACATGAGTAGTATGCAAAGTCATGGAGAAGAGTGGAGGACCACCTAAGGACGAATGAGCTTATCAACAACAACCACACGGTTTCAGGGACGGGAAATACTGTGTCACAAACCTACTTGAGTTCTATGACAGTGTGACAGTAGTTAGTCAAGAGAGAGAGAGAGGGGTGGGATAGACTGCGTTTTCTTGGACTGTAAGAAGGCTTTTGACACAGTTCCACACAAGAGATTAGTGCAAAAGCTGGAGGACCAGACAGGGATAACAGGGAATACCTGTTGGATCAGGGAATACCTGTTGGGAAGACATCAGGGAGACATGGTACGTGACGAGATGTCAGAGTGGGCGCCTGTGACGATCGGAGTTCCATAGGGGTCAGTCCTAAGACCGGTGCTGTTTCTGGTATGAACGACATGATGAAATTAATAAACTCAGAAGTGTTTGCAGATGATGTGAAGTTGATGAGAAGAATTCAAAGGGATCTGGACCGGCTGCAGGGCTGGTCCAGAAACTGGCTCTTGGAGAGCAATCCCACCAGGAGCAAAGTCATGAAGATTGGGGAAGGGCGAAGAAGACCGCAGATGGTGTACAGTGTAGGGGTCCAGAGACTACAAACCTCACTCAAGGAGAAGGACCTTGGCGTGAGTATAACACCAGGCACATCCCTTGAGGCGCACCTCATCCAAATAACTGCTGGAGCATATGAGCGCCTAGCAAACCTAAGAATAACTTTCCGACATCTCAATAAAGAATCTTTCAGGACCCTGAAAGTATGCAGCACCAATCTGGGACCCACACCTAGCCAAGCAAGTAAGGGAATTAGAAAAAGTGCAAAGATTTACAACAAGACTAGTCCCAGAGCTAAGGGACATGTCCTACTAGGAGAGGTAAAGAAAAATCGACCTGACTATACTGGAGGACAGGAGAGATAGGGAGGATATGATGACATAAAGAATACTGATAGGAATCGACAAGGTGGACAAAGACAGGATGTTCCAGAGATGGGACAAAGCAACAAGGGTCACAATTGGAAGTTGAAGATTCAAATGAATCAGAGATGTTAGGAAGTATTTCTTCAGTCACAGAGTTGTCAGGAAATAGAATAGTCTAGAAAGTGATGTAGCGGAGGCAGGATCCATACATAGCTCCATGATAAATTTCATGGAGCAGGCAGAGTGATCTAGTAGGGACGAGTAAAGAGGCGAGGCAGGAGCTGTGACTCGACCCCTGCAACCACAACTAGGTGAATACACACACCCACACACGAAAGCGGTGGTGTACCTAAAAAGAAGCTAGTTCATAGTTGACAGCTAGCATGGTTACAGGGATCAAATATATTTTGTCACAAACCTACTGGAATTTGACGATAGGGTAACAGAATTAAGGCAGAGAGAAAGATGGGTAGATTCTATTTTCTTGGACTGCAAAAAAACTTTTCACACAGTACCGCACAAGAAACTAGTAAGAAAACTAGAGAAAACGGCAGGAATAATATGATAAGGGCTACAGTGAACTAAATCATAACTGATAGGGAAAAAAACGAGTGATCTGTGATGAAGCGTCGAGTGGGTGCATGTAAAGAGTGTGGATCCAGAGATCAGTCCTAGGCACGTTCTTGTTTCTAGTTCAAGTGATTGACATGACATAAGGATAGAATCAGAGGTATCCATTTTTTGCAATCGAATTAAAACTGAGAAGGATCAGGAAAGGCTTCAAAAGGATCTGGACAGGCTTGGCGTGACAAATAGCTCCAGGAGTTTATCTCCCCGAAGTGAAAAGTTCTGAAGCTTCAAGAAAGACAAAGAAGACCACAAACGGAGTACAGGATCGAAGGGCAAAGGCTGCAAACCTCTCTCAAGGAGAGCCACATATCTACTAAATAATTGCTGCAGCGATGCACATGTAAAAATAGCTTTTCAACACCTAGGGAAGGAGTCATTCACGACACAGTGTACGTGTATGTCAGGCACATAAGGTGTATATGATAACAAGGTACAAAATGCTGAGTGGAATTATAAAGAAAAAATAGGGACAATGATTCAGAGATGCGAAAAACGAACACGAGGGCACAGCTAGAAGTTTAAAAATCAGATAAGTCACAGAGATGTTACGAAGTATTTGTTCAGCCTTATCAGGAAGTGGGTCAAAATGAAAAGTTAAGTGGTAGAGGCAGGATTCATACTTAGCTTAAAGAATAAATATGATAAAGCTTTGAAGCCAGGAAAGAGTAAACCTAGTAAGCGAGCAGCAAAGAGGCGAAGCCTGGAGCTGTTAATCGACCACTGCAGCCACATATAGATGAGGACATATAGGTGGATATAAAACAAACACACACACACACACACACACACACACACACACACAGCATCACAAACCTACTGAACTCTGCGACAATGTATCAGAATTATGACAGGAAAGAGTAATGGGTAGACTGCATCTTCTTCGACTGTAAGAAGGCTTTCGACAAAGTACCACACAAGACACTGGTTGAAAAGCTAGAGTAGCAGCAGAAATAGCAGTGAAAATACTGCAATATATCAGGAAATACCTGTCAGGAAGGAAACAACGTGTGTTGGTACGTGACGAGGTATTAGAGTTGGGTCAAGTGTCGAGTGGGGCTCCAGAAGGGTGGGTCAGTCCTATGCCCGGTGCTGTTCTTGGGTATGTTAATGACATGAGGGAAGGCATAGATTCATAGCTTCCCTGTTCGTAGACAATGCGAAAGTAATGAGGAGAATACAAGTGAACGAGGATCAGGTACGACTTCAATCGTCTCTGGACAGGCTGCAAACCTGGTCCAACACAGACCTCCTGGAGTTTAACCCCAACAAGTGCAAAGTCATGAAGTAAGTGGAACTACAAAGGAGACCGGTAACAGAGTACAGTTTAGGGGGGTCAAAACTGCAAAACTCACTCAACGAAACAGATCTTGATGTGAGCATCAAACCAAGCACATCTAAGGTGCACATCAACGAAATAACCGCAGCAGTATGTGGGCTCCTGGTAAACATAAGAATAAGGCTTCGACATCTAAGTAATGAGTCAATCACAACATTTGAGTATGCAGTACCAGTATTGAACCCACACCTGGTCCAGTAACGACATGAAATTGAAGAAAGTCTGCAACAAGGCTAGTCCCGGAGCTAACATGTATACCCTTAGAGGAGAGGTTAATAGAACTCAACCTGTCGACACTGGATGACATGAGGGATAAGGACGACATGATAACGCATAAAATACTGAGAGGAAGTGACAATATGGACATTGCCACCATGTTTCAGAGACTGGACACAAGAAAAAGGGGACACAACTGAAAGTTAACAACTCAGATGAGTTATAGGGATGTTAGGAAGTATTTCAGACTTAAACTTGTCAGGAAGGGAAACAATCTGAAGAGTGAAGAAGTGGATGCAGGATCCATGCATAGCTCTTGGAGGAGAGAGTGGACCTAGTATCGACTTGCAAAGAGCCTGGGCCAGGAGCTATGACTCGATACCTGCAACCACAAATAGATGAGAACAAGTAGGCGAGTACATACACACATAGTAACAGCAGTGCTCCTTGAATTTAATGTTCTTGTGCCTACCCTAGGATCTAGCAGAGGTCATTGAGAGTGTGTCAGTGAACCACAAGTGAATATAATGATAATAAAGGTCAGAAAAGGGAGGTGAGGACTACAATTTTATAAGACAATTGGCAGAAGCAGGGAGGCAGTAGGATCATGTCTAGTGTCAGGCACTTGGAGCTGCCACAGTGCCCATAATTTAAAAATACCAAAAGAACAAGGTGTGACCCCAAGACAGGGAGATAAGTGCAAAGTCGGGTAAGATAAGTGACTGACCAGGAAGAGAAAACACGCAGTCAGTGAGAAAGAAAAAACAAGCAGGAAGAACTAACAGCCAAAAGGCATAATTCATGGCCATTTTTAGCTTTGCCTGTAGCAAGGTCTGTCTCAATAAAATAAGGAAAGAAACGTGAATATCTGGACAGACATGTGCTTATCTTGGTAGTGTTGTTAGTAACAAGAGAAGCCAATGAGCAGACATGTTTCAGAAGACAGATGTTAGACAGGACTTAATAGACAGGTAACAGTAAACAGGTGCTATTTGACAAGCATTAGTAGACAGGTGCTATTTGACAGGCATTAGTAGACTGTTAGTAGATAGGATTCATCTATTTGTTTGCGGGGGTCGAGTAACAGCCGACCCTGTGTGGAGAACTCAAGTCATTATTCTCATTCCTTGTAATGAATCATACAAGGCCCACATTCAAAAGTAACATTCACATTCGCTGCTAGATTCATAAAGATATGGGAAAAGAAGCATCCACGGCATATATTATATGCACAGAAAGAGATGCAGTAGTCATGTTCAGACTCAACCATCACATAAAATACTACATTCATAAAAAAAGGATCCTACATTACTAACGTTGAAACTCCAGCTGATTTTAAGTGCATCAGGTCTGGCCTTGATGTGGCAGTCGAAGTAGACATCATCACCCTCCTTGATGTTGTTTGGGTCGAGGGAAGATCCTGCCGCAACCTGAACCTCAGGGAGTCTGTAAGAAATAAAGAAATATATATATATATATATATATATATATATATATATATATATATATATATATATATATATATATATATATATATATATAAAAAAGGTAGTGGGTTTGGGTAGACAGCAACCACCCAGGGAGGTACTACTGTCCTGTCGGTGACTGTGAAACAGAAACCTGAAATTGTTTTCATAAATGGTAGGATTGCTGGTGTTTTTTTCTGTCTCACAAACACGTTGGATAACAGGTATATCTAGCTACTTACTTACACTTTAGGTCACACTACACAGGCATGCACACATATATATACATACACACATCTAGGTTTTTCTTTTCTTAATAGCTCTTGTTCTTTTTATTTTTCTATTGTCCATGGGGAAGTGGAAAGAATCTTTCCTCCGTAAGCCATGCTGTGATGAGGCGACTAAAATGCCGGGAGAATGGGCTAGTAACCCCTTCTCCGTACACATTTACTAAAAAGAGAAGAAGAAAACTTTATAAAACTGGGGTGTTTGAATGTGCTGGATGTAAATGGATGATAAGAAAGAGATGATTGCTGATGTTATGAATGAAAAGAAGTTGGATGTCCTGGCCCTAAGCGAAACAAAGCTGAAGGGGAGGCAGTTTCAGGGGGGGAAATAAATGGGGTTAAGTCAGGAGTATCTGAGAGAGTTAGAGCCAAGGAAGGGGTAGCAATAATGTTGAAGGACCAGTTATGGAAGGAGAAGAGGGAATATAAATGTTAAATTCAAGGATTATGTGGGTTAAAATAAGGGTCGGATGCAAAAATGGGTCATAATAGGTGTATGCACCTGGAGAAGAGAGGAGTGTAGAGGAGAGAGAGAGAGATTTTGGGAGATGTTAGCGAATGTATAGGGAAATTTTGAACCAAGTGAGAGAGTAATTGTGGTAGGGGACCTAAATGCTAAAGTAGGGGAAACATGTAGAGAGGGGTGGTAGGTAAGTTGGGTGCCAGGTAAAGATAATGGGAGCCCTTGATTGAACTTTGATAGAAAGGGTTTGTTTTAAAGGGAATACATATTTTAAGAAAAAGAGGATAAATAAGTATACAAGATATGATGAGGAATGACAGTAGTTTGTTGGACTATGTATTGGTAGATAAAAGACTGTTGAGTAGTCTTCAGGATGTACATGTTTATAGAGGGGGCCAAGATAAATCCGATCACTTTTAGTTATAGCTACAGTGGGAGTAAAGGTAGATGGGATACAAGGAAAATAGAATCAGTAAGTAAGAGAGAGGTGAAGGTTTATAAACTAAAAGAGGAGGCAGTTAGGGGAAGATATAAACAACTATTGGAGGATAAAGGGCTAGTGAGGGTGAGGCAATGGGGTCGAAGATGTATGGGGTAGATTTAAAAATGTAGTGTTAGAGTGTTCAGCAGAAGTTTGTGGTTACAGGAGAGTGGGGAGGAGGGAAGAAGAGCGATTAGTGGAATGATGATGTAAAGAGAGTAGTAAGGGGGAAAAAATTAGCATATGAGAGGTTTTACAAGTAGAAGGATGCAAGGAGGGAAGAGATATGGAGAGAAAAGAGAGGTTAAGAGAGTGGTGAAGCAATGTAAAAGAGAGCAAATGAGAGAGTGGGAGATGTTATCAACAAATTTTGTTGAAAATAAGAAAAGTTTGGAGGAGATTAAAAGTTGAGGAAGCCTAGGGAACAAAAAGGATTTGACAGTTAAAAATAGGAGGGGAAGAGTTATT
>WNWK01016667.1:0-44312 GCA_009830355.1 Cherax destructor
TTTTCAGCTGCATGTTTGTCTGAACTGGCAGCCTCACCATGCCTTACCACATTATGTATGCCACTACGATTTTAAATCTCTCAAACCAGCCTTTGCTGGCTTTAAATTCACTACCATTACAATCAGCACTGGTTGCAGGCATTTTCTTTAAAGATCGGCATGCAAGTTCCTTGCCTTTTCACAAATAATTGACTCAGACACACTATCACCCGCTAACTCTTTATCCTTGATCCACACCAGCAACAACTTCTCAATCTCTTCGATTATTTGTGGTCTATTTTTGGCTCGCACAGTAACACCTTTTGCAACATCAGCTTGCTTAATTTCTTCCTTCTTAAGCAGGATAGAAGCGATAGTTGACCTGTTTTTGCCATATATCCTGGCAAGATCACACAATCGCACACCACTCGTATTTTTGTATTATTTCCTTCTTCATTTCTACGGTGTTTCTCACTTTTATCAGCCCAGGGGTGCCACTAGGAACTTTCTTGGGACCCATGGTAGCTTATTTCACAGTCGCACTTAATGAACAAACTCCAAAAAATTATAATTAAGTGTGAAATGTCTGGAGAAGCGTGCAGGGTATTGTTCTCTCGAGTGTAAACAACGCGGGACTGGCTCTCCACGCCTGCGCTGTGAGGCACCCAAGCGCCTGGGCGGACAGGTCACGAACGTATTCGTTCGACTCGCGATAATTTGTTCGCATGACGATATCGATTTTTTTGTACTAATGACGATTTGTTCCACTGCCGAGCCGTTCGAATAGCGGGGGTCCACTGTATGTGAACATGTTAGACTGGAAGGATTAAAATTGAGTGCTGTATGGACCACTAAAGCATGTCATATTTCATAGATATGATTTGACAGGTTGCGTTAGTGTGAAGGAAGCAAAACAAATATTTGAAGATCCTTGAGTTTTGAAAGTTGGGAAGTATATCTACACCAGAAGTGGGATGGTGAGGTTCAACTTCAGTAGGTCTTAAGGTAGATGTGGAATGATACACAAATAACCCACACAGAGAGAAAAAGCTTATGACAATGTTTTGGTCTGAAAAGGACTATTCACAAGTCACACGTTTCAGTCCTACTAGGACCGAAATGTCGTCATAAGCTTTTCTCTCTTCTATGTGCATGTTTTTTGTGCATTGTTCCAGTCAGGGTATTGTGCGTATTTTGTTGTTTAGGTATGGAATGAGTGAGATTTTTTTTTTTTTTTTTTTTTTTTTTTGGGGTGGGGGTCACCTTGCACATGTGTGAAAACGTCAAAGTTTAGAAATGTTGCACTTAAGTTCTTTGAAGAATAATATACAGTGGACCCCCGAGTTTCGTAAAAACTTCACTCCTGAAGTCTGCTCAAGCGCCATTACCGAACGAATTTACTCCCTTAGGAAAAATTTCACGTAGGTTAGTCTATTTCAGACCCCCAAAAATACACTTCCACAAGCACTGACAATATTATACTTACATAATTGTACGATTTCCGGGGTTTACGAAACTCGGGGGTCCACTGTATTTTATAAATATAATTTTGCATTACAGGTGAACAGAAGCAAGGAGAAATATCTCATGATTTGGAATTTTCCAGTCCAGTTCAATCGCAAGTTAAAAATACAGTTAATGCAAACTCTGCTCCAGCTCTTACTGTTTGGACTGGCTTGCAGTGCATTAGTAGAACTAATAACAGTGATAGTGTTATTAAAAACCTGAAAGTAGAGGAGGCAGATTATTCTGATATCACGCACTTTGATGAAGTACAAAATGAAATTACCAAAGAAGAGTTCTCTGAAGAAGAAACTAATAAGAATGTTGATACAAATTGGAGTAAGATGGAGCATCATGTTTTTCCTAACTCTGAAGATAATGAAAAGTCACCAAAACAAGGTAAGAAATCAGTGAAACAATTTTCTAGACTAGGAAGCATTTTCTTGAATTTTATAGTTCTATCACTTGTACCAGTAGGAAATACAGGCAATGATTTATAATCCTAACAATGCATAATGATAGATTTTATCTGAAATTAATGAAATTGGGCAGTATATTACTGTTACTACATGCTGTAAAGAGTTTTTATGAGGATAGTGAGGCATGAGGAGGGGTTGTTTTGAGGTGGTTTATGCATGTAGAATAAGATGGCTGGGAGCATGTATGAATTGCGGATGGTAGGAAAGAGAGGTAGGGGTGATCCCGGGAAGGGTTGGAGGAAGAGGAAAGAGGTTTTGAGTGCTAGGGGCTTAAATGTCTAACACACACGCATTGTGCAAGCGTGTTAAATTGGAGAGGAGAAAAGTGTTTTTTAGAACTTGATGTGCTGCTGGAATGTGAGCAATATTTATGAAGGGATTCAGAGAAAGCAGTTAGCCATAGTTGAGTCTTGGAGATGGGAAGGACAGTGCCTGCATCCTGAAGGAAGGGTGGGGATGTTGCACTCAGAGTATCATCTGAATTGTGATGTCAGCACTTTTCTGACAAGATGGCAATTGAATGAATGATAGTTGATTTTTTTTTTTTAAATGAGACTACTGTTGAGGTATATTTTTTTTTTTAAGCTGTGAATATCAATATGGACAGCGATCAATTCTTTGTATTTTTTTTTTTAACCCACTGGTCATCTCCCACCAAGGCAGGGTGACCCGAAAAAGAAACTTTCGCTATCGTTCACACTATCACTGTCTTGCCAGAGGCATGTGGATATGCCAATAGTTTAATATTGATATCATTTTTTTGCTATTATCTTTCAATGGTCGCCAGTCATCTGTGGCGTGTTTTCACCCAACGAGAGGGAGTTTCCAAGTTTATATTTCTCAGATTGCTATTGAACTTTAGCTTGTTGATGTGAGGGATTCTATATGCCACTCCTGATAATATATTCTCATTATTGGTTGAAATGAACTTATCAATTTTTTTTTTTCAACACTGGCTGTATCCCACCAAGGCAGGGTCACCTAAAAAAAAAAACGAAAGATTTTAATTTTAAATTTAGTAATTTATACAGGAGGAGGAGAAGGGGTTACTAGGCCCTTGCTACCTTGATCAAATACATGTGGAAAAAATGCAGTGAAGTCTTTTAACTTTTGCCAATCCATGAAATATTACTGCCTGAACCACTACTTGTAATATTGTTTTTATTATGTGCAACTTCAATATTATTATACAGTGGACCCCCGAGTTACGAGCACCTCGGAAATCATACAATTATGTAAGTGTAATATTGTAAGTGCTTTTGTAAGTGTATTTTTGGGGGTCTGAAATGGACTAACCTACTTGACATTATTCCTTAAGGGAGAAAATTCGTTCGGTAATGGCACTTGAGCAGCCTTCTGGAATGAACTATGCTCGTAACTCGGGGGTCCACTGTACTTATAAATCTCCACCTTGACTACCTTGCATTAGTATTAAGATTAAATAAGTTTGTAATACAGTTAACCACTTTCTTGTCTAGTTTTAAATAGTTACTATGTACTATTTTCTTATCTAGTTTGAACCCTTTGGGGGTCGCGAGGCCCTCTTCCAAACTCGTTCTCAGGGTCGCAAATTTTTCAGAAAAATAAAAAATTATTTTTTCTTATGAAATGATAGAGAATCTTTTTCCGATCATAACATTACCAAAATTATGAAATTTGATGGAAAACTAACGGAATTATGCTCTCGCAAAGTTAGCGGTATCGATGACATTTGCGCATTGGCGATTTCGCCCACTTTGAGCCCTATTTTCGGCAAATTCCAATGTTTCAGTCTACTAAAATTATAGCTATTTCGCTAGAAATCCATTTGTTCTATCAATTGAGTACAATAAACCGCCACTTTACCGATTTCAACTACCCAATAGGTGGTCAGAAATTGGCAATTTGGCCAATTTCACACAAATTTCAAAAGATGCCAATTTCAAAATAGGGTCCAGAATAAACGAGACAGACATTCCTGGCACTCAAATAACATTTTTATCTGTTCATTAGTCACGTCTCCAGGCCCCTCTTACATTACTTTTGCTTTCCATTTTGAATTTTTATTCTCACAAAAAATAGAAGATTTACTGTTATGTATACAACTGCATCATTGTAAAAATGGTATAAATAATATCAGCGCACTTGTGCAAGAATATTAGACTACCCAGTTGATGTGTTTTGGGACGCATGGCGTGATTTGTTTACTCTTGAACATCGGTAAAATCAAACATTTTCACTACTTGCGCTCAGTTTCAAGGTACTTGTCATCGTGAAACCAGTCAAAATTATCTCTATTTCTGTAATATATCATCCTTTCTATCAAATGAGACTAAGAAAAGAGAATACAAGCATAAATACTATACGAAAATAGACTGCAAAGTAGCTTTTTTGAACCAAAACACGGTCAGAGGTTTTTTCATTATGCACTGTGTGGTGCAGGATTTTTTTATATTGCTCACACTGGGGTCGTCCCGCAGTTACTAAAAACAACAGACATAGCCCTACTCCACAAAGGCGGCAGTAAAGCAATAGCAAAGAACTACAGACCAATAGTGCTACCATCCCATATCATAAAAATCTTTGAAAGGGTTTTAAGAAGCAAGATCGCCACTCATCTAGATAACATCAATTACACAACCCAGTGCAGCATGGGTTTAGAGCAGGTCACTCCTGTCTGTCCCAACTACTGGACCACTACGACAAGGTCCTGGATGCTCTAGAAGACAAACAGAATGCAGATGTTATATACACGGACTTTGCAAAAGCCTTTGATAAGTGTGACCATGGTGTGATAGCACACAAATGCGTGATAAAGGAATAACAGGAAAAGTTGGTAGATGGATCTATAATTTCCTAACAAGTAGAACACAAAGAGTAGTAGTCAACAGAGTAAAGTCTGAGGCGGCTACGGTGAAAAGCTCTGTTCCACGGGCACAGTACTCGCTCCCATCCTGTTCCTCATCCTTATATCGGACATTGACAGGGATATCAGCCACAGTGCCGTGTCTTCCTTGTAGATGACACCCGATCTGCATGACAGTGTCCACCACTGAAGACACTGCAAGACTCCAAGCAGACATCAACCAAATCTTTAAATGGGCTGCAGAAAACAATATGAAGTTCAATGATGAGAAATTTCATTACTCCGATATGGAAAACGTGAGGAAATTAAAATCTCATCGGAGTATAAAACAAATTCCAACTACACAATAGAGCGAAAATTAATGTCAAAGACCTGGGAGTGATCATGACAGAGGATCTCACCTTCAGGACCATAACACTGTAGCAATCGATCTGCCAGAAAATGACAGGATGGTTAATGAGAACCTTCAAAACCAGGGATGCCAAGCCCATGTTGACACTTTTCAGGTCGCTTGTTCTATCTAGGCTGGAATATTGCTGCACACTAACTGCACCTTTCAAGGCAGGTGAAATCGCTGAACTAGAAAATGTACAGAGAACCTTCACAGGACGCATAACTGCAATAAAGCACCTCAATTACTGGGAACGCTTGAAGTTCCTAAACCTGTACTCCCTGGAACGCAGGCAGGAGAGATACATTATTATATACACTTGGAAAATCCTAGAGGGGTTAGTACCAAATTTGCACACGAGTGTCACTCCCTACAAAAGCAAAAGACTCGGCAGACGATGTAACATGCCCCCAATGAAAAGCAGGGGTGCCACTAGCACGTTGAGAGACAACACAATAAGTGTCAGGGGCCCAAGACTGTTCAACTGCCTCCCAGCATACATAAGGGGGATTACCAATAGACCCTGGCTGTCTTCAAGCAGGCACTGGACAGGCACCTAAAGTCGGTGCCTGACCAGCCAGGCTGTGGTTCGACGTTGGACTGTGTGCGGCCAGCAGTAACAGTCTGGTTGATCAGGCTCTGATCCAACATGAGGCGTGGTCACAGACCGGGCCGTGGGGGCGTTGACCCCTGGAACTCTCTCCAGGTAAACTTCAGGTAAACACTGACTGCACAGACCCATTCTCTCACATCTAGGCCTACCAGCCTGTTTCCACTTGATTTGAGGGCGCTAGAATTTAGGCGTACTAGTACGACGAAAACCCTGGCGCGTAAGCTCATACTAGACGGCCGAAACCCTCAAAGGGTTAAGTAGTTACTATGTGATAGATTAGTTGTTAAATGCCTAGCATGATAGTGGCTTTCTTTGTATTTAGCAAACCAAAATAATTACACATTGTAACCTTTACAAAGAAATAAACCTTTATCTTTGTCTACAATAATAAAATAAAAATGAAATAAAATTTTATTTCTTTGCTAAGGTTACAATGTGTGTTTGTTTCATAATTTGATTGGTACAAAGAAAGCGCTATCATGCCGAGGCATTTCGGGCATACTTAACCTAATACATACTTATAGATTACTTAAGTCTAGACAGATGATGAGTGGTAGAATACAAATATTCAATATTTTACACTATTATTAACATGAGGTAGTACAATTAATGATAAAAACATACATTTTTAAGTTTGTAATAATGGCTTAATAGTTAGGATAATAAAATATTTGGGAGAGTTGCTTTAAATTTGGTTAGAGTTTAGCATAGTGTGGGTATGGTTATTATTGAGAGATGAGATGATTTTTGAGTATAGTCCTAAATTGATTAGTGGGCAGGGGACCTCTTGCTGTTTCAGGCAGAGAGTTCCAGATCTTGGGCCCTTTGTGTGCATTGCATTTTTGCATGGTGTGAGACGGACACATGGGATGCCAAAAGTGTTTTGTGCCTCATGTTATGCCTGTGTGTTCTGTTGAAGCTGTCTAGAAGTTTGAGTGGAGGGTTGATATTGGAGTTTAATGTTCTGTATATATGGTAGGCACAGTAATAAGTGTGTATATTTTGTATACAGTCAACCCCCGGTTATCGTTGGTAATCCGTTCCAGAGGGCCCGTCGATCACCGGTTTGGTCGAACTCCGATTCTATTTTCCCATAAGAAATAATGGAAATAAAATTAATCCGCTCCAGACATCCAAAAGTATTAAAATAAAATATTTTTTAGAACTTTTTGACATTATATTATACACAATTTTATGAAAATTAAGAAATAATAGTACAATAACATGTCACCTACATTTATTGAAGAGTTGTTGATGTGGAAGACGGGAGGAGGGAGAAGATGTAGTAGTATGCTAGTGTTTGGAAGGGGAATCCTTCCATTAACACTCCAGGTACCAAGTTCATTTCTGGGGTTACTGGCCTTTTTCTTTTAATGCCTCTAGGACCAGCTTGAGAGTCACTGGACCCCACTCTAACCAAAAATCTGTCCAGGGAGCTCTGTGTCTGGCGGTTCTTTAAAATGTCCTTAAATTGTGATAAGACATGGTCATTAAACATGTCGCATACATGGCCTGCAACAGCTTGGTTAGGGTGATAATCATACATAAATGTTTGCACATTAGTCCATTGGGCACAAATCTCCTTAATTTTTGAAGAAGGCACCTTCTTCCATCTCGGTTCCACCTCCTCCCCTCTGACCATTTTCCTGAACTGTGGTCTGTTGCTGCTGTTAGTCCTTCCAGATCTTCAGTGGTTAGCCTTCATTGTGCTCCTCCACCAATTGTTCCACATCCTGGGTACAAACATCCAACCCCATGGACTTGCCCAGTTCCACAATTTCTGCACAACAGGCTCAGGCTCAGGGTTCTGAGGCTCAGCCCCAAACCTTCAAAATCAGGACACAGTCTGGCCATACTTTCTCCAGGCAGAGTTCAAAGTCCTGGTAGTCTTTCCTCCCAAGCCTTTACACAATGCAGGATATGGAAATGATCTTTCCAAAAGTCTTTTAGGGTCATATTCATGTCTGTGGTCACATCAAAGCACTTTTGAAACATTGCTTTGGTGTAGAGTTTAAAGTTGGAAATGACCTGCTGGTCCATGGGCTGGAGGAGAGGAGTGGTATTAGGGGGCAAGAACTTCACTTTGATGAACTTACAGTCCTGCACAATTTCCTCTGCCAAGTCTTGAGGATGACCAGGAGCATTGTCCATTATCAGGAGGCACTTAAGTGGCAAATTATTTTCCAAGATATTTCTTCACACTGGGGCCAAACACGTTTTGAACATATCAAGGAAAATTTCCTAGTGACCCATGCCTTATTGTTAGACTTCCACATCACACACAAATTAGACTTGGAGACACCACATCTCTTAAACACTCTGGGATTTTCAGAATGATACACCACTAATGGTTCACTTTTTACAATCACTCACTGGCATTGGCACACATCACAGTTAGCTTGTTCTTTCATAGGCTTAAGTCGTGGGAGTGCCTTTTCCTCCTGTGTAATGAAGGTTCTGTTGGGCATTTTCTTCCAAAACAGGCCTGTTTCATCACAATTGAACACTTGTTGGGGTTGGAATTGTTCAGCCTCTATGTACCCCACGAATTCATTCACGTAATTTTCAGCCGCAATTTTGTCAGAACTGGCTGCCTCACTATGCCTCACAACACTATGTATGCCACTTCGCTTCTTAAATCTGTCAAACCAGCTTTTGCTGGCTTTAAATTCATTCACTTCAGCACTCGTTGCAGGCATTTTCTTAACGAGATCATCATGCAACTGCCTTGCTTTTTCACATATCGCCTGCGAAACACTATCTCCTGCTAACTGCTCTCGTTGATCCACACCAACAACAAAGTTTCCACTTGTTCCAGCACTTGAGATCTCTGTTTTGTGACCCATCTTGCACCTTTCACAACAACAGCGTCCTTGATTTCCTTTCTCTTGGCCATAATGGAACAGATGGTTGAATGGGATTTGCCATAGAGCCTGGCCAGCCAGTGATACGCACTCCACTTTCATATTTTGCAGTGATCTCCTTCTTCAGTTCTACCGTATTTCACTTTCTTTACCACAGGGCTGGCACTAGGAGCTTTTTGGGGCCCATGGTGGCTTATTTAGCAGTTGCAAGCACTAAAAACAGTGGAATAATGACAATATACTGGTATGAATGCGTGGGGTGGTCGCCGCTTGTAACCAATAGCACACTGAGTGTCTGGGCGCCCAGCTGGGCCACGCATACGCGTCCGGGACGAATCGCCAACTCCGAGCGGCTTGTCTAATACCGAGCTAAAATTCTCATTAAAAACCTGTCGAACACTGATTTGGACGACCTCCGACGCGTCTAACACCAGGGGTTGACTGTATTAAGTAATTTCAAGCTTTTGAAGAGTGGTGGGGTGTCTTCTGGCGCTGGATTTTGGATCAACCGCACTCCGCTTTTGTTGGGTTATTAAAGGTTTAATTGATTGGCCGTGGTAGATCCCCAAACACAAATACCATAGGTGAGGTAAGGGCATATTAGAGAGTGATATGAAGTAAGGAGTGCCCTTTGGGGTACATAATATCTTATAGAAAGGATACCTATTGTTTTTGAAACTTTCTTAGTTATATGCTGGATGTGGGCCTGAAATTTAAGATTACAGTCAAGGTGGGAGACCTAGAAATTTGCCCTCAGTGTGCCTTGTAATGGATGAACCATTTATCGATATGTTTAGCTGGATATTTAATGCTGTTTCCAAAAGCATGAAGTAGGTTTTGTCAGTATTGAGAGTAAGTTTGTTGTCGTCATCCAGTTTAATATTTTATGTAGCTTGCTGTTTACAGTGTTACTAAGTATAGTATAGCCGGGTTTGGGTGGGAGAAGACGTAAATGGTGTCATCTGTGAATTGAACTGGTTTAAAGAGTCACAATGCATTTGCGAGGTCATTGATGTAAATAAGAAAGAGAAGACATAGGACACTTCCCTGTGGCACTCCAACAACTACAGGCTGAGTATTGGAGGTCACGCCATTTGTGTATACATACTGGTGTCTACCACTAAGATAAGACCAGGTAACAGTGTGTGTCTTCTGACCCCGTAATGTCTCTAGTTTTAGGTGAAAGATATTGTGGTCTACTGTATCAAATGCTTTCCGTAGGTCTGTGAAGAGCCCCAAAGGATATTAATTTTTTTCAATTGCTGTATATAGTAATTTGAGCATCTGAATAATTGCATCATTCGTGCCTTTTTTTTGGTCTAATCCCAAACTGGCAGGGGTTTAGTATGATATTGGGATAGGAGGTAGGAGTAGATTTGTATTATTTTTTCGAAGATTTTAGAGAGCAAAGGCAAGTTAGATATTGGTCTGTAGTTATTTAGTTCTGTAGGATTGCCTCCTTTGAGGATTGGGGTGACCTTGTTGTCTTGAGTATGGATGGGAATGTTGAAGATTCAACAGATTTGTTAAATAGTGTTGCAATAATAGGGGACAACAAATGAGCTGCTTTTTTATACATGATTGGTGGCAAGTTATTTAGGTCTCCTGTCTTGTTTTTTAATGATTTAATTATTAGTGAGACTTCAGTAGGATTTGTTGGTGCATATATAGAGTATGTGGGCAATTACCAGTGAGGTAATCTTTTTGGCTGAGTATTTACTTTTGGATTTTGCTCGCTAGTTTTGATCCTCTGGTAGAAAAGACGACGTTAAGTTTGTTGGCAGTGTCTATAGGCTGTATGTGTGGTTCATCTGGTTTTGCTAAGTTAATCTCTGTTTCTAGACAGTTTTCTAGAATCCAAAATTTCAGAGAGTTTTCCAGGTCTTTTCATATCACCTTTTATTTCATTAAATCTGTTTCCATAATACATTTGTTTGGACTTCCAAATTAGATTAATAAGTATTGAGGTGTATCATTTAGTTAGTTCTTTTGTTATTAGGCCTTGTCATAATTTTTTTTCATATAGATGTTTTTTATTGATGGATTTAAGTATATGGATCCAAAATAAATAATGCAGGCATTCCTGGTGCTAAAATAACATTTCCTGTTTATTAGTTATGTTTCCAGGCTTTACAGATGAATTCCATTTTTATTTTTTATTTACATAAAGAATTTTTATTCACAGAAAAAAATAGATGAATTACTCTTATGCAATATTGTAATAATTGTATAAACACTATCAGTGCATTTGTAAATGTATATTAGACCTACCAGTTGACGTGTATTGGTCACGTGATGTGATTTGTTTACTCTTGAAAATCAACAAAAATTAAACATTTCTGCTACTTTGAGCTCAATTGAAGCTATTTTCAATACTAAAACCAATCAAAATCATCTCTATTTTTGTAATATATCTTCCATACTATCAAATGAGACCAAGAAACCGTGAATACAACCGTAAAAACCACATGAAAATACACCACAAATTTGTTGTTTAATAAAAACACAGTCGCAGTTTTTTTCTCTATGCACTGCGTGCTTCAGGATCTACTTTATATGGTGCACACTTACCACATAGATGCATTCTCTCATATCTAGGCCCAAATTTACCGATCACAGCTTATCTGAGTGAGCTGAGCTCATGGCATAGATCTAATGTTTGGACCCTGTGGACAATGCGTAGATCTACGGCTTGGACCCTGAAAGGGGTTTAATGTAGTGGCATAGTAGATGGTACTGTACATGTACCGTTCCTGGTAGGTTACACTTATGAATAGCTGGATACCCTGGTTTGTTAAATATGTTAGTGAAGTCATGTTTTAACCAGCCTCATAGATATAATAGAAAATTTAATATTCAGTGATTTATGTAATGAAGTAATTGTTTGCTTTTGTTATAATTGAAGACCAGTTGAAAATTTCTCTTATTAATGATACTGTAAGCAGTTGTTAGTAATTGAGATTATTTGGGTGTTGATTGCTCTAAAAATTATTTAAAAATTTAGTTGAAGCTCACCTAGGTAGTAGGTTTGGTAGACATCAACCGCCCGGGGAGGTACTACCGTCCTGCCAAGTGAGTGAAAAACGAAAGCCTGTAATTGTTTTACATGATGGTAGGATTGTTGGTGTCTTTTTTCTGTCTCATAGACATGCAAGATTTCAGGTATGTCTTGTTACTTCTCTTACACTTAGGTCACACTACACATTCATGTACAAGCATATATATACACACCCTCTGGGTTTTCTTCTATTTTCTTACTAGTTCTTGTTCTTATTTCCTCTTATTTCCATGGGGAAGTGAAACAGAATTCTTCCTCCATAAGCCATGGGTGTCGTAAGAATCAACAAAAATACCGGAGCAAGGAGCTAGTAACCCCTTCTCCTGTATACATTATGTACTAAAGTTAAAAAGGAAATTTTTGTTTTTCTCTTTGGGCCACCCCGCCTTGGTGGGATAGGGTCCGATTTGTTGAAAGAAGTTGAAGCTCAATATTTATGCACAGAGACATGAATGAGTAATTATGACCTAATTTTAAATGAAGAAAATGGATACAGTGGTCCTTTGGTTTTCATGCATCTCCAAACTCGAACATTTATGTAAGTGTATTTTCGTAAGTGCTGTTGCAAGTGTATTTTTGGGGGTCTGAAATAGACTAACCTACGTGACATTATTTCTAAGGAAGTAAATTGTTCGGTAATGGCACTTGAGCAGCATTCTGGAACAAATTTTCGCAAAACCAGGACCACTGTATAGGGTAATAGAATACATGTATACCAATCTTAAAATTAAAATTCTATAGGTGGATTTCAAATTGCTAAGATAGTTGAGCACTAGGAAAGAGGTACATATAACTAATATATGGAGCAAAATGTTGAATCTGAGGGCTTGTTCCCTCTTGTATTGGGCAGGCTCAGGAATGAATTTAGTTAGGTTTTGTTTATGGGTTATTTTTAACCTTCTACATATGGCAGTCTGTCTACAGTTTGACTTGTACAGACCATGTTTATTCTTTTTGTGCAATTCTGACAATTTTCTTATTGTGGGAATAATCTTGTTGCACCTTTCATGAGGCACTCCTGTACAAAGATACTTTTCATTTTCAAAGTTGAATAAATTTTTTTTTTTTTTGTCTGAAAGGTTATGAAATCTTTGCAAGGGATCATTTAACTTTGAGCATACATGATTTATGATGAATACACCTACCATCCGACTTACATTCGCTCGACATATGACCACTCGACTTACGACCATGTTTTGTATACAAATGTTCTGGGAAATAAACAACTGTTTGTACTTCTAAACCTTACAGTATAAAATACAGTACTAACAGTATAAAAAGTAAAGTAAAATATGAAATATAAAAATAAAATAGAATCATTAAATAATGTGATGCTTATATTCAGTAGTAAGGTTCGACTTATGTCCATTTTGACTTACGACTGGTTAGTCAGAACCAAGCTCGGTCGTAAGTCGGATGGTACCTGTATTAACATTCAGCACATCTTAATCACGTGAATAATGGTTTTCAAACTAAATTTTTTTTCATAAAATTTCTTAATAGCTCAATGCTGTAAAGTCAGTATGAACTTGCTGCTTTGCTGTTCTATTTAACCCTTTAACTGTCCACATGTAGATATACGTTTGTACGTGTACTTCTCCGAACGTAGATCTACGTTTTATTTTTCATTCGCTCAAATTTTAGCGCGATAGGCCTGAGTCGCCTAGACATGAGAATGGGTCTGCGCCTCAGGGGCGCAGTATGAAAAAAACGGGACGCCTGGGCACCGCATGGTAGCCCCAGTTAGTTTCAGCTCAATCGTGGGTCAACATCATGGCACATCCTCGTGATTCACTCACACCTCGTCGATTAACACTCTACTATTCTCGGGAAAATGATAGAGAACGCGAGCTTAGTGAATTAGACAGTGATATAGCCACTAATAATCAAGGAATTAGTGAAACTGTTGATGACAACCCAGATGACCCTCAGCCCATCACCTCTGGGGTGGCCAGTGTGGACAGTGTGGCCACAGACCCTCAGCCCAGCACTTCTGGGATGGCCAGTGGCCATACAGACCCTCAGCCCAGCACTTCTGGGGTGGCCAGTGTGCCACAGACCTCAGCCCAGCACCTCTGGGGTTGCTAGTGTTACTACCCAAAGGCAACTCCGCAAGAGGAAATTATCATTTTCCATGTGTTATAATAATGACGATAGTGAAAGTGATATAAGTGACGATGATGAAATCGATTTTATGCCCATAGACGATTCGTCGAGGAATGTGATTATCACTATTCCCAGTGAAAAGTGCTTTGGGCGCATTACCTACGTTCAGGCAGTGTGCCATATGCAGTCAGAGGCAAGGGTCGGGCAGGTCACAATCCAGAACCCCTGCCACTGATAGTGAAAGTGATAATGAAGGAGAGTATGCTGGGATGGAGGAAGAGGTGGTGGGGGGCACGATGCCTGGTCCTCGTGGCGCGGTGTGGACAGACAAAGGACCACGCGGCACCCTCTCAACCATGTGCTGGCCCCACTCCCGTCCCCCTCCTCCTCCTCCCCCGCCCATGCCACAGGTCCACCCTGCACCAGCTGATCGTGAATGGAATTGGACTGAACATACACCATTCGTACACATCCTTTCATTTTTGATGACAGTGGGTGGCATCATGCCCACTGTCCCATCACTGATGAGTCTACTGAGTTAGACTATTTTCAACTATACTTTGATGAGCCGATAATGAACCTTTATTGTTACCCAGACCAACCTGTACTACCAGTATACAATGGACCATGTAGATGTTACAGAATGTCACGCTGCGCAGGTGGAAAATACAACTGTGGCTGAAATGTATTTATTCCTTGGCACTGTCATGCTTATGCCACACACATATAAGAACAATATATAGCAAACTACTGGTCCACAGACTCCTTCATTAGCACTCCAGTCTTCCGTGACCCCCTGTCCTGCAACAGATTCATTCTGTTGCTGAGAATGTTGCATTTCTCAGACAGGAATACACCAAACCGAAATGACCTCCTTTACAAAATCCGGGAATTGTTTATGTATCTCAAGCAAAATTCAGTGCCTACTTTTATCCATTCAAGAACATTGTTGTTGACGAAGCCCCTTGATTCTGTTCAAGGGACGACTGTCATTCAAACAATATATAGCCAAAAACGTAATCGCTTTGGTAAAAAAACTGTTTGTTATGTGTGACTGTGAGACTGGTCTTGTTTTGGGATGTCATTATCTACACGGGGAAAATACACTCATGATACCAGGCATGTTGGGCATTTCTGGTGATGATTTTCCCAAGATGATGCAACCATACCTTGGCAAAGGTCATACATTGTTCACAGACAACTGGTACATAAGCCCTATGCTTGCTGATTTCCTACGTGTGAACAATACTGATATATGTGGAACAGTGAGAAGAAACAAAAAACACATGCCAAAGTTCACTGGAGGAAGTGTAGGAAAAGCATTTCATGCCAATGACATCATGGCACTGACATGGCATGAAAAAAGGGGACGGACATTGCTATCAAACATCCACAGAAACGAGATGGTACAGACAGACAGAATCAGTAAGTCAACTAATCAACCTGTTGAAAAACCAGCTGTTGTCATCGACTATACGAACAATATGCGACTAGTTGATAAGTGTGACATGATGATAGGCTTTGTTGACTGTGTTCGTAGGAGTCGCAAGTGGTATATAAAAGTGTTTTTCCACCTTGTTGACATTGCAATGCTCAATGCCTTCAACATGTTCGAAATAAAGACTGGGAAGCGACAACAATATGAATTCACCCTAAATGTCATCAAGCAGATAGCGAGAAAGTATGGTACCACACCTATACTGTCACCCCACAACAGCGACCTGTCACCCCACAACCAGAAGGGGAAGTGCCTAACCGAATAATCCCTAACTGTCACTGCCTGATACTATTACCATCTACTCCAAAGAAGAAGTACTCTCAGAAAAGTGTGTTGTGTGTGCTTACTTACACAGCGACCCCTATGCTAAAAGACACACGATACATGTGTCAGCAATGTGGAGTGGCACTCTATGAATCCATGCTTCTTGGGGTATCATACAGTGGTGGCCTTCTAGAAACATAAATGAGATCTGTAAATACCTTGTATATATATGTAAATAATAGTATGTGATTGAACCAGGTGTACAAATTCATCAATCAGTGTGAACATGTGTGTTTGTGACAGTATGATTACTAATTCAGTACCAAACATTTGTGTCTAAACAAGAATTGGCAATGATATCAAAAGATCTGCATCAAAACATTATTATCATAGCATGAAAAAAAAACAGAAAATGGGAAAAATGAAAAACCGATAAATGTTTATTGTTTCTGCAAGCGGCAGTGCTCCATGTTGCCGACACCACATCATTTAGCACCAACTTCGCGGGCTTATATCTCGTAAGTATTTTTTTTTTTTCCAACAAGTCGGCCGCCTCCACCGAGGCAGGGTGACCCACAAAGAAAGAAAATCCCCAAAAAGAAAATACTTTCATCATCATTCAACACTTTCACCACACTCATACATAATCACTGTCTTTGCAAGAGCTTTAGATACGACAGCTGAGAATTGTCCTCCCAGCTGTCACTATCCCAGACCCCCTCCTTTTAAAGTGCAGGCATTGTACTTCCCATTTCCCGGACTCAAGTCCAACTAAATCAATTAACTGGTTTCCTGAATCCCTTCACAAATGTTACCCTGCTCACACTCCAACAGATCAGCTCATGTCCCAAAAACCATTCGTCTCCATTCACTCCTATCTAACACGCTCACACATGCTTGCTGGAAGTCCAAGCCCTCGCCCACAATACCTCCTTTTTCCCTTCCTCCAACCTTTTCTAGGACGACCCCTACCTCGCCTTCCTTTCCCTACAGATTTATACGCTCCAAGTCATTCAAGTACTGGCCCTAAAAAATTTTTTTTTTAGCCTATCCTGTTTATAAAATGCGCTCTTCATTTAAAAAAAAAGATTTTTTTTTTTTTTTAAATTCGGAGCATACGCGAGTGAACGTAGATCTACGTGTGGACAGTTAAAGGGTTAATGTTACAGTGGACCCCCGGTTAACGAATACCCCGGAAATCGTGCAATTATGTAAGTATAATTTGTAAGTTCTTGTGGAAGTGTATTTTGGGGGTCTGAATAGACTAACCCACGTGAAATTTTTCCTTAAGGGAGTAAATTGCTTCGGTAATGGCACTTGAGCAGACTTCAGGAGTGAAGTTTTACGAAACTCGGGGTCCACTGTATCTGGATCTGTTTTGTTAAAAAGCTGAGCACTAGATATATGTGAGCATGTTAGAATGGAATGATTGATGGTGAATGGACTGCTACAGTGTGTCATATTCCATAAATGTGATCCAATATATTGTCATCATGAAGGATTTCTGTTTTTTCAACATGCTGGTCATCTCCCATCGTGGCAGTGTACCTTGAAAAAGATTTTTTTTTCATTTAGTATTATATAGAAAGAAAGGATTACTAGCCCCTTGCTCGGCATTTTAGTCACCTCTATGACACGCATGGCTTATGGAGGAAGGATTCTTCCCACTTCCCCATGAAGAAGGATGTTATATATGTATAAGAATATTTTGTGCTTGAAGCTGGTAAATTAGTGTACACTCCAAGTGGGATGGTAGGGTTGTTAGGATGTTAAATGTGTCTGAAAGTGCTTGAGAAGCTGTTATGTATACCGCAATTAGGATGGACAGGGCTGTAGTTTAGTGGGTCACAGCTGAGAGTGGGTAGGTAAATTGTTTCTTCTTGAATTAGAAACAGTCAATAAGCTAAAGAAACTTGATACTTAACTTTTTGAACAATATACAGTGTTAATATAATTTTTCATTGCAGGTGAAAAGCAAGGCGAAAAATTTCCATGTAGTTTGGAAATTCTCTAATCCAGTTAACCCGAAAGTAGAAAATACACCCTATGGAAGAGGTCAGCTTCCACCATCACTGTTTGACCTGGCTTACAGTGCAGCAATAATGAGTGATGGTGTTATTGACGCAGCCTGGCCCATAATCGGCTAGAGAGAGAGAAACTCTCAAAACTCTTCAAAGGTATATCAAAGGTATGGTGAAAGCAGAGGATCATTCTGGCCTTTCTCAATTTGGTAAGTTAGAATGTGAATTTAAAAGTTATCTGAAGAAAGAATTGTCAAATACTATGTAGATGCAAGCTGAGTAAGTTGGAACATCACTTTACTTTTATTAAGGCTCTTGAATGCAGTGAAGCAAAAATCAGCATAGAAAAAAAGGTAAAAATTAATAAAATTTGTGTAGTTATTTCTCTTAATATGAAAGCTGAAATTGTTAGTAGTTTGTTGTTGCAAAAATATTTAATTTTTTTTTTTTCACAAGTCGGCCGTCTCCACCGAGGTAGGGTGACCTAAAAAGAAAGAAAATCCCCAAAAGAAAATACTTTCATCATTCAACACTTCTCACCTCACTCATACATAATCAGACAAAATGGTAACTAACTAACTGTCTTTGCAGAGGCTCTCAGATACGACAGTTTAGAAGCATATATAAAGATATATACAGTAGACCCCGGATTTTGTCAGTATTTCTTTCCAGAAAGCTGTTCGAGTGCCGTTACAGAGCGAATTTGTTCCCATAAGTACGAATGTAAATTAGATTAGTCTGTTTCAGACCCCCAAAATACACTTACAAAATACACTTACATAATTGTTCGAGTCTGGGAGCAGTACGAAACGGGGTCCACTGTATACATAAAACATAATCCTCCAAACTGCCAATATCTCAAACCCTCCTTTAAAGTGCAGGCATTGTACTTCCCATTTCCAGGACTCAAGTCCGGCTAACTGTTTCCTGAATCCCTTTTATACGTATACTTCTGATAATTACACTGTGTACCGTACTTAAATACAGTGGACCCTCGATAAACACCACTGAAACCACAATTATTTAAATATAATATTGTAAGTGCTTTTGTAAGTGTATTTTTTGGGGGGCTGAAATGGGCTAACCTACTTGACATTATTTCTTAAGGGAGTAAATTGCTGGAATGGCACTTGACAGGCTTCTGAATGAATTTTGTTCGTACTCGGGGGTCCACTGGGAAACTTATACACTTGGGTGATGCAGGTACACATTAAAAACACTAAGAGTCTCTACCTTGACGCCAAAAATCTCTTAGGCCTATTAAATCTCAATTACGTTAATATAGACATTTTCAAATCCCTCTACAGGGGCCGGGAAAACGAACACTCCCAACCCGCCCTTTTTTTGTAAGTTTATTATTGTAAGTGCTTTTATAGGTGTATTTTGGGGGTCTGAAAAAGGGCTAATCTAATTTACATCATTCCTTATGGAATAAATTTGTTTGGTAACAGCACTTGAACAGATTTTGAAGAATTATGTTCGATTTTCCGGGGGGCTACTGTATGATATTTTTTCAAAAAATTTATAATAAAGATAGGTAAGATAGGTAAATTATGGAGAATTAAATGCAAATGAGTTAAAGTTACTTTTGCTGATGATACTTGCTTTTGGGAGATTCAAAGAAAAGTGCAAAGGTTAGTGGACCAGTTTGGGAGAGTGTAAAGGTAGAAAAATTAAAAGTGAACATAGATAAGAGTAAGGTGATGAGGGTATCAAACGATTTAAATAAAGAAAATTGGATATCACTTTTGGGGAGAGGGATTATGGAAGAAGTAAAAGTTTTCAGATATTTGGGAGTTGACGTGTCACGGATGGGTTTTGAAGGATGAGGTTAACCAAAAATTGATGAAGAAAAAGGTGAGTGGGCATTGAGGTATCTGTGGAGACAAAAATAGCCCATGGAGGCAAAGAAGGGAATGTACTAGTAAGTGGTACCAACACTCTTTTATGGGTGTAAAGCATGGGTTGCAAAAAGCTGCAGCGAGAGGGGGCTGGAGCAGTGGGGATGTCCTGTCTAACAATGTGTGGTGTAAATATTATGCAGAAAATTCGGAATTTGGGAAAATTTGGAGAAGGTGGAGTTACTGAAAGAGGTCAGAGGGCTGAAGAGGGGTTGTTGAGGTGGTTTTACTTAGAGAGAATGGGTCAAAGTAGAATGACTTAACGATAAAACTGTAAAGAAAGGAAAAGGGGTAGGGTCACCCAGAAAAGGTTGGAAGGGCAAAAGGGGGTTTTGTGGGCGAGGGGTTTGGATCTCCAGCAAGCATGTGTGAGCGTAGTAGATAGGGGGTGAATGGAGACGAATAGTTTTTGGGACATGACATCTGTTTGGGGGTGGAGCAGGGGAACATTTTGTGAAGGGATTCAGGGAAACCATTTAAATTGATTTAGTTGGGCTTGGGGTCCTGGAAAAGGGAAGTACAATGCCCGGGACTTTAAAGGAGGGGTCTGAGATAGTAAAAGCTGGGAGGACTTTTCTCAGCTGTCGATCTGAGCCCTCTGCAAAAAACAGTGATTATGTATGAGTGTGGTGAAAGTGTTGAATGATGATGAAAGTATTTTCTTGGGGTTTTTTTTTGGGTCACCCTGCCTGGGGGGAGACGGCCGACTTGTTGAAAAAAAAAAAAAAGGTAAGCTGTGATTTCGTGTAAGAGCAAGGAGGAATAACATCTTATAGGAGGGGGGGAAGAACCAGCTGTGAGTGTGGGGAGGTGCGTTGGCAGTGAGTAGAATGAAAGGGGGAAAGCAGCTGGGAATGATGGGATAAAGATAGAAATGTTAAAGGAGGATATAGTTTTGGAGTGGTTAGTGCTTATTTAATAAATGTATGGAAGAGGGTAAGGTACCTGGGGATTGGCAGAAGCATGCTAGTCCTTTGTAAAAAGGGAAAAACAAAAGAGAAGTGTAAAAATTATAGGAAAGAAGTCTGTTGAGTATACCTGGTAAAGTGTGGTAGAGGTATTATTGAAAGAATTAAGAGGGGATAGCAGATGAACAAGAGGCTTTAGGAAGGGTAGGGGGTGTGTAGACCAAGTGTTTGCAGAAACATAGCTGAACAGTATTTAGATAAGGAAAAGAGGTTTTTGTGGCATTTATGGATTTGAAAAGGCGTATGATAGGGGGGATAGGGGGCAATGTAAGATGTTGCGGGGGTTTTGGAATAGGAGGTAGGTTACTGAAAGCGGGAAAAAGTTTTTACGAGGATAGTGAGGTCGGTTGAGAATGTAGGCGAGAGGGAGATTATTTTTCCAGTAAAAGTAGGCCTTAGAAAAAGGGATGGTGATGTCGCCATGGTTGTTCAATATATTTATAGAGGGAGTTGTAAGAGAAGTGAATGTTTGGGTGTTGGCAAGAGGTGGGTTGAAAGATAAAGAATCTAACAAAAAAGTTGCTCTTTGTTGATGACACTGTGTTTTGGGGGTTTTTCTGAAGAAAAGGGTTAGAGGGGTGGATGAGTTTTTAGGTTTTAAAAGAAGGAAATTAAAAGTGAATATTGGAAAGAGTAAGGTGATGAGGATAACAAAAATTAGGTAATGGAAGATTGGATATCAGATTGGAGGAGAGAGTATGGGGGGAGGGGGAATGTGTTCAGATATTTGGGAGTGGACGTGTCAGCAGATGGGTCTGTGAAGGATGAGGTGAATCATAGAATTAACGAGGGAAAAAGGTGATTGGTGCACTGAGGAGTCTGTGGAGACAGAGAACTTATCCATGAAAGCAAAGAGGAGAATGTTGAGAGTATAGTTATACCCAAAGCCTTGTATGGGTGTGAGACATGGGTAGAATGTTGCAACAAGGAGAAGGCTGAAGGCAGTGGAAAAAAGCTTTTCTGAGGGCAAGTGTGGTGTGAATATAATGCAAAGAACTTTGTTTGAGATTAGGAGGAGGTGGGATTACCAAAACTATTATCCAGAATTTTAGGAGGGGTTATTGAGATGGTTTTGACATAGGGGAGGATGAAATTTTGAATGACTTCGAGAGTATAATTGTGGGGGGAAAGGGAGTGTAGGGGTCGGCCTAGGAAAGGTTGGAGGGAGGGGGTAAAGGAGGTTTTGTGTGTGAGGGTTTGACTCGCAAGCGTGTTAGAAAGGAGTGAATGAGCAAATGGTTTTTAGACTTGATGTTTTTGAGGTAAGCAAAGCAACATTTATGAAGGATTTGGAAAACCCGGGAGGCCGGACTTTTATTCCTGAGATAAAGGACAGTGCAGGCACCTGGGAAAGGGGGGGTGTTAATGTTGGTTTTATAACTGTAGTGTAAGCATGCCTCTGGCAAGACAGTGATGGAGGAGGATGATGAAAGTTTTTCTTTTGGGCCACCCTGCCTTAGAGATTTGTTTACTAAGCGGTTTGTAGGAGTGTCGGAAGAATTACGTTTTTACTTCAAAGACCAGTTATGGGGGGAACTTTGAAAAATATTTCTTAAGGCAATGTCAGGACACAAGCCTATGAAAGACAGGCTAACTCTTATGTTATGTGGAACGCTAGTGGGATTTAAAAGTGAAGCCTTTACTCATGTATCACTCTGAAAATCCCAGAGTGTTCGCAAATACAGTGTTGACAAAGGTAAATTGTGTGTGTTTTGAAGTCTAATGCTAAGGCATGGGTCACTAGGAAATTTTCCTGGAATGGTTTAATCAAGTGTTTTGCCCCAGTGTGAAGAAATATCTATTGAGAATAAATTGCCATTTAAAGTGCCTCCTGGTAATGGACAATGCTCCTGGTCATTCTCAAGACTTGGAAGACCAAATGTCTAAGGAATTCAGATTTGTAAAAGTGAAGTTCTTGCCTCCTAACACCACTCCTCTCCTCCAGCCCATGGACCAGCAGGTCATTGCAAACTTTAAAAACTGTACACCAAAGCAATGTTTCAAAGGTGCTTTGATGTAACCTCAGACACTAGATTGACCCTAAAAGAGTTCTGGAAGGGTCACTCGATATCTTCCATTGCATAGGCCTTATAGATAAAGCTTGGCAGGGAGTGACCTCAGGACGATGAACTCTGCTTGGAGAAGTTGTGGCCAGATTGTGTACAAGAGAGGGATTTTGAAGGGTTTGAAGCTAACCCTGATGAGCCTATGGAAGTTGTGGAAAGTATTGTGGAATTGGGGACTTCTATGGGGTTGGATGAATGGAGAGGATGTGGAAGAGTTGGTGGAGGACCACAATGAAGATCTAACCACTGAAGAGCTGCAAGAGCTTGAGCTGCAACAACAACAAAACAGATCTGAGGAAATTGCTTCAGTGGAGGAAGAAAGATGTAAGGTGCCTTCTTCAGAGATTAAGGAGATTTGTGCAATGTGGAGTAGGGTGCAATCATTTGTGGAGGAACATCACCCTGACAAAGATGTTGCAATCCGTGCTGGCTACTTTTACAATGACAATTCCATGTCCCATTTTAGGGACATTTTAAAGAGCCGCCAGATACAGAGCTCTCTGGAGAGATATTTAGTGCCACAGGTGTGCAGTGAATCACAAGCTGGTCCTAGTGGGATTAAAGACAAAGAAGGGAAGTGACCCCAGATGAGGACTTGTTACCTAGAGTCCTTATGGAGGGGATTCCCTTCCAAAAGTAGGGTTTCTACCTCTCCTCCTATCTCTCTTCCATCAAACACCATCAGTCTTCAGTAAGGGTAAGTGCCACATTCATTTCATTCATTTGTGCATGTAAATCTATCTTTAAGGCCCCCCAGATTTTTTTTTTCCAAACTTCTGGGTTTCTGAAACGGATTAATTGAATTTCCATTATTTCTTATGGGGAAAATAGTTTTGGTTTTCGCCGATTTTGGTTTTAGCCGATCCATCTGGAACGGATTAAAACCGAAAACCGAGGGATGACTGTAATTGTTTTGTGTATGTAAAACTATAGTATTTATTCTTTAAAAAATTAATTTTTTGTGAATATTTTTGGGTGGAATGGATTAATTGTATTTACATTATTTCTTATGGGAAATAAGGTTTTGAGTTTCGAGTAATTATGACCGATAGTCGAGGAACCACTGTACAGTGGTACCCCGACTTACGATATTTTTTCATTCCAGAATGCTGTTCAAGTGCCATTACCAAACAAATTTATCTCCATAAGAAATGATGTAAAATAGACTAGTCCTTTTAGACCCCCAAAATTACACTTACAAAAGCATTTAAAAAAATCAACTTACATAAAAGGGTGTGTTTGGGGACCATCGTAAGTCAGGGTACCACTGTATATATTATATTTTAGCACATTATACATAATGAGATTGAGACCATTTTAGTTTTGAAATAATCTTATAAAATTTGGCTGTTTTTGTGTTGATGGTGGCGATAATATATAGTGTTTGTGTTGTTAGTTTTGGGAGATGAGGTGATTTCTAAGTAGAGTCTTGAATTGGTGTGCAGGCAGGGGCCCTTTTGTATTTTCAGGCAAAGAATTCCAGATCTTAGCTCCCTTTATATGCATAGCATTTTTGCATAGGGAGAGATGGATACAAGGGATATCAAAGAGTGCTTTGTGGCTTGTGTTATGCAAGTGTGTTCTATTGTAGTTCTCAAGAAGGAGTTTGAGAGGAGGGTTTATATTGGGTGTTAGTTGACCGGTGTGGGTCGCATCCCGGGACAAAATTGACCTAATTTGCCCGAAATGCTCTGCATAACAAGTGGCTTTTTATATATTAGTATGCCATTGATGTCAACTAGGCCTGTATACCTTGTACATGTACTTGTAGAAATATAGATATAAAATAATATAAAATAAAGTTTGAAACTCAAAAAAATCCCCCAAAATTTAGAGCCGCTTGATCAGTTTAAAACATTAAAATTGTACTGTTGTAACATTGTAAATTGTACTAATTGTAATACACTGTTATTTGTTTTTTGCTACCTCATTACTATAAATCTTGTTAATTATAAAAAATTTTGACTCCCTCACTTTAGTGATAGGGTAAAATAATGAATAATTAAAATTTACCACTCTATAACCTGTGTCTAGTTTTTAGTAGTAGACCTGTAAGCATTAAGATTAGTCTGCCCGAAATGCTAAGGCATGTTAGTGGCTTTCTATGTACTTAACAACATTTTATAAAATGTAAATCACACATTGTATCCCTTGCAAAGAAATAAAAATTGTATTATATTGTATATATAAATTTAGTAAAATTTTTGACAAGAACTAACCTGGTATATGCAACCTATCCTGACCTAACCTAAATTAGCTGTTGGATAACACATCGTGATAATTTGCCATAAAGATAAAGATAAGATAAGATTTCTTCGGATTTTTAACCCCGGAAGGTTAGCCAACCAAGATAACCCAAGAAAGTCAGTGCGTCATCGAGGACTGTCTGTCTTATTTCCATTGGGGTATTTAATCTTGTCCCCCAGGATGCGACCCACACCAGTCGACTAACAACCCAGGTACCTATTTGCTGCTAGGTGAACATGACAACAGGTGTAATGGAAACATGTCAAAATGTTTCCACCCGCCGGGAATCGAACCCGGGCCCTCCGTGTGTGAAGCGAGAGCTCAAGCCACCAGACCACTGGGCCATCACTGCTTTCTGCTTGAATAACTTGCTGACATTAATGATTTGGAAATTTGGTGACTTCACCAGATATCCTCCCTATCTTCAATACTTGCTATAAAGAGCCTGAGATCTGATGTAACATGTCTGTGTATGGAGCCAAACATAAACTTGCACAATTTTTTAAAAAAGATAAAGGGTATTAACGTTAACTTTGTGAATTCCCTCTCATAGGCCACTGGGAGCCAGCATTAAATAATGACAAATATAGTTTTGGTTTCATAACTAAAGGTTTAAAAATGTTAGAAAAGAACCGGCAGATTGGAAGCAAGTAGAACACAACAGATAGAAACTAGCAGACTCATTGTCCATAATAAAATATATCAAGTAAAATATGTCTATGGAGAAAGTAAGGTTAGTAGATTACAAGATGATGTCACTGCTAGATTAAGGCTAGGCTATAAGTATCTCTGGCAGTACCATTTGTATGGAGATGTCAATCACATGATATGTAAATTGTATTGAAAGAGACAAGACCACACTCTAGAGACACATCTAGACAGATACTACAAGAAATGGCAGACCATTTGCTAATGAAAATATAACAAACTCTAAGATTATATCCACAATTTGATGGGATCGCAACCTAGAAAACGGTCAATATTTGCAGTAATAATAAGGTATACTTTACTTTTTTTTTACATTGTATCTACATACAGTGGTCCCTCGGTTTTCGTGCATCTCCAAACTCGAACATTTATGTAAGTGTATTTTCGTAAGTGCTGTTGCAAGTGTATTTTTGGGGGTCTGAAATAGACTAACCTACGTGACATTATTTCTTAAGGAAGTAAATTCGTTCAGTAATGGCACTTGAGCAGCATTCTGGAACGAATTTTCGGCAAAAACCGAGGGATATATGTAAATTAGCTATGTGAAGAAATTAAAATACAGTATATGAAATGACTGTAATATCCTTGAAGATGTAACTGTGTCCAGTGGGGTCTGATGACCCACTGTGACTATTCTTTGGTGTTACTGCTAATAGGATTAGCATGGGATGTACAATAAACTAGCCACTCAGGCAGCACATAGTAGGTAAAACAAATACAGTGGTACCTCGAGTTACGATATTTTTTCGTTCGAGAATGCTGTTCAAGTGCCATTACCAAACGAATTTATCCCCATAAGGAATAATGTAAAATAGACTAGTCCTTTTACACCCCCAAAAATATACCTACAAAAGCATTTAAAAAAATAAACTTACATAAAAGGGCGATTTTGGGGACCATCGTAACTCGAGGTACCACTGTATGTGTAGCTTATTTTCATTTAATTTCAGTGTAACGGTACTTGAACAGCATTCTGGAATGAATTAATAACGTAAACCGGGGGTCCACTGTACGTATATCATTTGATATACAGTGGAACCCCGGATTTCGTCATTAATTCGTTCCAAAATGCTGTTCAAGTGCCGTTACCGAACGAATTTGTTCCCATAAGGAATAATGTAAATTAGATAAGTCCTTTTAGACCCCCAAAAATACACTTACAAAAGCACTTACAAAAATACACTTACGTAATTGTTAGAGTTTGGAGCAGTACGAAATCCGGGGGTCCACTGTACAGCTAAGATTTGATGTACTGTACAGTAACTGATTTTTTTTAATTACATAGCATAATTACATAGATACACCATTGTACATATACTGTACCTTATACTCAACACTTGAACATTTCTAACAAGTACTAGAGTTTATTGACACTGCATTTTTACCCAGGATATGGTAACATTTTCATTTTTTTTTTCCAAACGTTTCGGAGTCTCAAACTCCATCATCAGTGTAAAACACACAAAGAATATATATCTGGTCATCAAAATATAGAACAATGTAAATAAAAAAAATCTAAATAAAGGAAAGCACACCATTTTTATTTAACAATATTGCAAAATATATCATGCAAACTTACCATGTTAACTGTACTGATGTACTAATAATAGAGTAAAAACGAAATATAGTAATAGGGGTAGTAATAGAAATAGTAAAATAGTAAAGTTGTTTTGACTTTTATTGAAAACCACGTGAATCACCCCAGCGTTCATAGCCATGAAAAAATACACAACTCATAATAAAAACAAACCGCATTGATGTAATAGAATTGTTCCCATTTTCGTTGTTGATAGCAATGAGAGGAGGTCGACTCTGTGGTGTGGTGGTCAGAACTGTCAACCCCCCAAAGATAAGGGGGCTTTAAATGGCAGTGGTCTGTGATCACAGAGGGAGAAAGTTAAGGCAGCGGAAGGCCAGCAATGGAAGACTAGCACTTACATTTAGTGTTTCAAGTTGCGTGAGGTACTCCCACTTATTAAGCACTACACACCTCCAACACGTGAACACACTTGACATCACCGCACACAAGGTCACCTGGTAGATGATCCTGACTCTCCAAGAAGAAGTACTAATATTACGTTCACTAGTGAATATAGAGTGAACAGGAATGTTTTTAATATACCACGGAGTTATTTACTAATATTAAAGCTCAGGTCTCGTAAATACGGAACTTATTGTATCGTGTATCTTCAGGAAACTGTGTACGTTACGGGAGATTCTGTTATTCAAAACTCTCATCACCCTACACCCTTTTGTAGCCTTAGTTTCCTTAGCAAGCATTATATATATATTATATATATATACACACACACACATACATAAAATAAGACTAGTGGTTGCTACAGACACAAAAGCTACAAAGAGGGTGTAGCAAGGAACACAGGAGCACCCAGGGACCTCAGAGCGTGTAAGAATACCTGCCTTAAAAGCCTCTGTGTTTTCCGATACGAGTTATCACGACATAAAGAAGGAAGTTCAGCTCCAAGTGGAGGGAGGTGCCAGCCAGACGTAGACCGTCAGGCACTGCCCACCCAGAGAAGAGTGGAGGAGGCACTGCTGCCACCCAGGAAAGAGTGGAGGAGGCACTGCTGCCAAATAGGGAAGAGTGGAGGAGGCACTGCCAAATAGGGAAGAGTGGAGGAGGCACTGCTGCCACCCAGGGAAGAGTGGAGGAGGCACTGCTGCCACCCAGGGAAGAGTGGAAGAGGCACTGCTACCACCCAGGAAAGAGTGGAAGAGGCACTGCTGCCACCCAGAGAAGAGTGGAGACACTGCTGCCACCCAGGAAAGAGGAGGAATGGAGGTGCTGCTTGCACCCAGGGAAGAGGAAAGAAGAGTGTGGAAGAGGTAATAAAAGGAATACGGAAGGACTAAAGAGGAAGAAATAAGGATGGTATAAAAGAGAATGGAATGTGGAATATGGATGAGTCTGAGCAGTGTTAATAAGGAAGAGCGAATAAGAATGATGATCAGAAGTGTGTGTGTGTGTGGAGGGAATAGGAATGAGGAAGGAATAAGGATGAGGAAGAGGAGAGTACGGGGAGAAAATAAAGAGGACGGGGAATAACAATTAGGACAGGCAAGGAATAGAAAAATGGAGTAAGAAGGGAGAGAAAATAAAAATGAGATAGAGAGAAAGAGAGAAACAGCAGACACAAAAAATACAGATGCAATGGGAGAAACCAAGCGAAGGGTAAGGCAAGATAATGGAATAAATTAATGAGAAACAAAGAGAGAGAGAAAGAGGAGAGAGCAAAAGAAGACTAGCAAAGGGGGAAAACAGAGAGGGAAAATAACAAGTAAACACGGACGTAGGGAAAACTAAGGAACAATAGCGGGAGAGGAGATGAACCTGGGGAAGAGCAAGGGGCATGATAAACGATAGAAACACAACAGGACAAAGAAGACAAACAAGAAACACGAAATGCCAGTGTGGACAAAATCACGAGAATGTGGAACAAATTTATACTGGTACAATGTTTCACTCTGTGTAGAACTTCTCCCTGTTTCACTCTGTGTAGGGCTTTATCTTGTTTCACTGTGTAGGGATTTATCTTGTTTCACTGTGTGGGGTTTTATCTTGTTTCACTGTGTAGGGCTTTATCTTGTTTCACTGTGTGGGCTTTATCTTGTTTCACTGTGTAGGGCTTATCTTGTTTCACTGTGTAGGGATTTATCTTGTTTCACTGTGTGGGGTTTTATCTTGTTTCACTGTGTAGGGCTTTATCTTGTTTCACTGTGTAGGGCTTTATCTTGTTTCACTGTGTAGGGATTTATCTTGTTTCACTGTGTGGGGCTTTATCTTGTTTCACTGTGTAGGGCTTTATCTTGTTTCACTGTGTAGGGCTTTATCTTTTTCATCGAGTGTCTAGCTTAAGCCATGATAAATCTCTAAACGAAAGCGAAACGTCCGTTTAAAAGGTTAATGGACCAGAACTTCACAACTTGAAAAAAAAAAACCTCTTGCACGAAACGTTTTAGAAATTATGACTTTCCCTGAATAAGTTTTTGTATCGGTCCCCATGTCTGGCGATGTTTCGACCCTCAAACCACAACCCGTCGCGTCATTTCAGAGAAAACACCAATGTGTAACTCTTAACCAAGAAATTGAATAAATTTTCCAGCGTAAAATACAGAGGGAAAAAATTATGGAATTTTTATTCAATAAAGAAATGGAAATATAATGAAAACTCATCAGAGAAATGGAACAATGAATGAAAAAAAGGAGCCGAAGGAAAAAATATATATCAATGACGAAGAACCAGGGAAACGAAAAAGTCAGTGGAAACGAAGTTTCAGACAGATGTCAATTACAAAGTAAAAAAATAAATAAATAAAAAGTCACTGACAAATAAAAAGCTAAACAAAAAAGAAGTCAATGGCAAAGGAAGGCCAATGACACAAAAAAGTGACAAACAAAAAATGTCACCAAAAAGCCAAGAATAAAAAGTCAATGGCAAAAAATAACAACAAAAGCCAGACAAAAATATTTCCAATGACAAACAAAAGAAAGTCAATGACAAATAAGAAAAAAAAATGTCACTGTCAATGACAATACAAGGTAAAACAAAAAACTGCCAATCACAAACAAGAAAAGTCAAACAAAAAAGTCTATGACAAACAAGAAAAGTCAAACAAAAGAAGTCAATGACAATAATTTCTGGGTTTTTAAACAGCAGTGCTGATAACAGGAAAATCTTAAGAAAGCTTAAAGTAATTACAGAACCGAGATTTTCCCTGTGTCATTAGCACAGTGAGATTAATTAGTATCTGGATGTAGGAAGAGTAGGAGGAAGTCCAAGAGGAAGAGAATGAAAAAGGAATGGAAAAAGCAGAGGAAGTAGAGGAAAAGGAGTAGAAATAGAGGAAGCACAGGGAGAGGTGAGTGTACATACACACACACACACACACACACACCCCGATGGCATGGTGGCTAGCGCTCTTGCTTCACGCACGGAGGGCCCAGGTTCAATTCCCGGCGGGGCGGAAACATTTCGAAGTGTTTCGTTACACACACACACACACATACAACAGGCCTAGTGTCTAATCGACATGTGCCTAGGACAAAATGGTAACTAACTAACTAACACAGTTCAACCTGGAAAATCGTAAATTTTCTTGCTCAACTTGCCAAGTTTCTTTTTCAAGAACGTGACAGGTGTTCATTCATCAGACAACTGAAATATCTGAACGTAACTGTGACAGCAAAGACTGTGCTTGGGGATAGTTCAAATGAACATGTCTTAAACTGTGCCCCAGTGTCTGTCTACATGCACTCAATATCACCCCACCTGCTCTCTGGCCAGTTCAAATGAACAGACATTAAGTAACGAAATCTTATGACAAATTCGCTCTGATATAATGATCTGTTATCTACCAAAAGTGTCTAACACATCAGACTCAAAGCATATCCTAACTTATATGTCATACAAGCTTATGAAGACTTACACAATTATTTCACTTTCCACTCTATTTTTAATCAGTCCGAGCAAAGGTCTGACGTCAGAGTGAACTATCTTCCCAACCCACAGCTCGACCTTTAGTCTAATCCAGTAGACAATGGGTGAACACACACTTGTCCAAATAGACCTAGGGTGCCACACACACACACACCAAGAAAGTTGAGCGACTCTTATTGTAGCCAGCTGGCCCAGTGGCTAGCGCGTCGGTCTGGAGTTTTAAGACTCTGATCGCGAGTTCTAACCCTGCCCGTGGTATGGTTTATTTGCAATCGTGTCATTACGATTTCGTGAGTGAAGAAAGTCTGGTTTCGGCAAAGGCAACAGTGATTTTGATTTATGTCCAATGATCGACTCACTCAACTTCATTCAAGTCAAGACTTGCACACAGACCAGACCTGAGCAGCGAAACAAGACGCTGTGAGGAAGAGTCCGACAAATTTCAACATCAGACATACAAACCTTAGCGCAATATGCTGGTTGGATAATAAAAGTCAAGGTAATCTGAACCTTAGGCTCCAGACAAGACAGCAGAAGCAACACCACAGCAGCAGCAGTCCTGCTCATCACATATTATGAATAAAAAAAACCCATGTATTATCATTACTATAATAATTATTATTATCATGGAAAAACGCTAAACCCACCAATTTATAAAGCCCCTGGGGACTGGGAGACAATCACATATGATCCTTGGAAGATGAGGGCAGCTCCAATTTTCTTAATCAAGAGCCCTTCACCAGCATCAAGACACACCTATTAAATGGAGAGAAGATGGATATTTGAGAAAGCACCAGGCGGTCTCTACAGGAAGTGGGAACCAATCACAGAGCTCCATAAATGTTGCAAAGCCTCTTAGGACGGAAAGAAAGCAATGGTTAGAGAAACAGAAAACCGAACTAACACTGAAAGCGTCATACAGTGCTCGGGAAAAATGTGCAAAAACCCATCAGCGAAATTGGAAAAAACAATTCGAAAGTACTTCTCCAGTGAAAAATCCAAAGCAAAATGCACTCAAAACATTGGGCCCTTGTTGAACTTAAGGGAATTGGAACCTTCACAAATTATCGGCGGGTTTATTAGGTTTCGAGCCTATCGACTACAGGAGAATTATTAAGGCTTCATATCACCCATACACCACCAGTCAGGGATAATTCAATCCCTAAAACTAGATACAGATCAAGAAACCTTCACTTTCCCCAACAATGAGCATGACGCTGCACTAAGGAAACCATACTACGGTGTTCAGTGCTCCATTAAACACACCAAAAAGTGACAACCCAAATATTTTGGATATAAATCTGACAACAAACTCTGTCCCCATTCATCTGTAACAATACCCACACTCAACCTGGAAGGCAGTGATAGAACTCTCAAACACCTGATTCCTGCACCTCCACATTCATATAAAATTTAAATTATCAAGAGCCAATCTTCCATTCACTAATCGACACAGACACGACATCTATTATACGAAGAACGAAATACTTTTTCAGGCAACAAGTCCCAACTCTGAAAACCAACAGAGCCACACTTCACAAAGACGGCAGTAAAAAAAAAAATTATTGATAACCACAGACTGATATCACCGTTATAACAACCAATCTAAATCAGACAAAGAGTGGCAAGAACAAGGCAGAACCACAACATTTATTCAACCCATGACAGAATGGGTTGAAAGACAGACGCTCATGCCTCTCGCAGCTACTGAGCCACAAACACATGGGGATTTGGGCTATTTTGAAGATAGGTACGACCTTCATTTAATGTTTAACAACCTTCCCAAGTACTTTTTTAATTAAAGGGGTTAAAATTTTATACAAATACAAAAACACAGTACTCTCTTTCTCATTCTCATATAAGATACAGACACGTTTTATTACACTGTTATCCACTGAAGACGGTATTAGAAGCTTAAACACATACTAATTACACCTCTGCAATGAAAAAACTTGTGGATGGTTATTTTCAGAGAATAAAGAGAGGAGGAGGCAGCGGGGTTAACCATATTTGTCATTACTTCTGTTGTATGTTCAAACTAAAAGCCTTCTGACAGATCAATGAAAGATCTCCTAACACAACCTGTCCTCAAAATAGAACGGGTATTTTCACACGCATTACAATATCCTGATTTATTTCTAAATATATATATATATATATATATATATATATATATATATATATATATATATATATATATATATATATATATATATATATATATATACATACATACATACCACACTGGACAAAACCAATAATATATATATATATATATATATATATAAGCTAAGCAGTTAGTAGTGGGAAGGTGTGAACACGCCAGCTCCAATTTTAAGTGCTGGCGACACTGATTTTGTTCTATGGTGGTGGAACTTTGATCGCGTCCTCCAAGCATCGTCTTCCAGTTCTGTTGTCTTCATTAGTAACAAGCTCAGTGTGTGTCCAATCCTGGAAGGTAGTGAAGGTAGAAGCACTCCTGGAATGTAGTGAAAGCAGAAGCAATCCTGGAAGGAAGAGAAGATAGAAGCACTCCTGGAAGGAAGAGAAGATAGAAGCACTCCTGGAAGGAAGAGAAGATAGAAGCACTCCTGGAAGGTAGTGAAGGTAAGATCACTCCTGGAAGGTAGTGAAGGTAGAAGCAATCCTGGAAGGAAGAGAATGTAGAAGTACTCCTGGAAGGAAGAGAAGGTAGAAGTACTCCTGGAAGGAAAAGAAGATAGAAACACTCCTGAAAGGTAGATAATGTAGAAGCACTCCTGGAAGGTAGTGAAGGTAGCACTTCTGGAAGGAAGAGAAGGTAGAAGCACTCCTGGAAGGAAGAGAAGGTAGAAGCACTCCTGGAAGGAAGAGAAGGTAAAAGCACTCCTGGAAGGTAGTGAAGGTAGAAGCACTCCTGGAAAACAGTGAGGTTAGAACTACTCCTGGAAGGTAGTGAGGGTAGAAAAAACGGAGGATGTTAAGATTTTGAAAATTTTAAGTGACGAGAAGGCAAAGACTAGGAGATTTCACTGGAGAAAAGCACTCCTGGAAGGTAGTGAGGGTAGAAGCACTCCTGGAAGGTAGTGAAGGTAGAAGCACTCCTGGAAGGTAGTGAAGGTAGCACTCCTGGAAGGTAGAGAAGTTTAGAAGCACTCCTGGAAGGTAGAGAAGGTAGAAGCACTCCTGGAAGGTAGAGAAGGTAGAAGCACTCCTGGAAGGTAGAGAAGGTAGAAGCACTCCTGGAAGGTAGAGAAGGTAGAAGCACTCCTGGAAGGAAGAGAAGGTAGAGAAGGTAGAAGCAGTCCTAGAAGGTAGTGAAGGTAGAAGCACTCCTGGAAGGTAGAGAAGGTAGAAGCACTCCTGGAAGGTAGTGAAGGTAGAAGCACTCCTTGAAGGTAGAGAAGGTAGAAGCACTCCTGGAAGGAAGAGAAGGTAGAAGCACTCCTGGAAGCTATAGAAGGTAGAAGCACTCCTGGAAGGTAGAGAAGTTAGCACTCCTGGAAGGTAGTGAAGGTAGAAGCACTCCTGGAAGGAAGAGAAGGTAGAAGCACTCCTGGAAGGTAGAGAAGGTATGTAAACAGCCTACCCAGAGGCTGTTTCAAACTGCGCGGCACTATGGTGCTGCCCTCTATAGGCCTATCAAGGTCGGGCTGGTCAGCCATGCTTCTCGCTCACTAACACGGCCTACCTCACTGAAGCAGCATCTCCCCCTACGTGCTGGCTCCCGGTCCCCTCGCACTCTGTCCCCGTGTATTCCTACACCTTGCCATTAATAAACTGAGTCTAGTCATCGGCCGTATCTCTGCACCTACGCTACCATTCTACTGCCCAAAGTAAGCAGCCAAGAAGTTAGACTTAACAGTGGTGACAGCAGTGGTTCACGGCAGAGTGTAGTGTAGGGGACCCACCGCCCAGTCGATCATCCGACCAAGCCAGTCATATCCAGGTCATCTGCTGGCTTATCGCATCATCCGTAGCTCCCAGCGTCTCGTGGGTGCCTGAGTCAGAGCATCGTCCACGATTTTTCCACAAAATCGCGACATAGGGCGTCATCTCCAGCTCCCCAGCCTGAAGCAGTCACGTGTGTGTTCATCTCCTATTCTACAACTCTCCAGTATTCTCCTACACCCTTCTGCATCCAGCAGCGTCTCGACGCCCTTCCTACAGCTACAAGAGACGCGAGGTGAGGTCGTTTTGGGGTGTGGTGGTGGTGCGTCCACGAGTGTCTACCTCAGGGCGCCGCTGCCTGCCTATCTCCCACCACAACCACCTGCTCTCCACTCCTTGCTACGTTTCTACGCTCCCTCTACCCAGCTCGTCGCCTGTGTGTTGTTTTCTCCGAGTTCTTAAAGAAGCCAGCCCTGGCTTGACCACGTGGGAACCCATCGTGGTTGTCCCAAGCCAAGCCAAGCCAGGAGACTGTAGTGTTCCCAGGTCCTCGTTCCTGCGTTCTTCAATCTTCACCCTTCCTCCAGCTTCAGCAGTGATTTAAATTTTTTTTTGTATTAGCACCAGTATCTTAAACTCCCCCATTGAAAACTGTAAAGTAAAATCTTAGTAATTGTTGCAGTCTCTTGCAGTACTTCTGGCATTCTGAAAAAGTCCTTTTCTGTAGAAATTTCCCCGTGTCCGTCTGCGCTTCCTAAGCCGCGGTCAGCAACGCTCTCAGACGCGTTCCAAGTGTAAACATTAAGCCGCTCTCTCAGCTGGCGAGTTTCTGTGTTTTTTTAGTAAAACCCCTCATTTCCGCAGAATTCTACGCCCTTTTCCCGTTCTTCCCAAGCCTTGCACAATCTTTCCTACGCCACTGGAGACCCCATAGAAGCCTACAAGTGTTTATAGTGTGTGTACCGCCGCATCCAGCCACCAGTACACACCAGGAGTTTCAGTATCTGCCTACTTGCTTCTAACCCCCCATCTACAATCAAAGTTAAGTAAACAGTGACTTGTCTAGCATTTCCTAAGAATTTGTGACATTATTTAATTGCCCTGCACCAAGTACAGTATCACTGAAGCCCATACTTTCAGTGAATTTTTTTAGCAACATTGTTGCACTTTGCAAACTCATTTTTTTATTTGCATTTTATATCCTAGTGCATTATTTCTGCACATAGCCTCTCACCTAATTATTAATTTGTTCCTGCTCAAAGTTGTTCATTGTGCTACCCATATATATATATATATATATATATATATATATATATATATATATATATATATATATATATATATATATATATATATATATTTATTATATAATTCTTATTGCAAGTTACATCTGTCTGCTATTATTTTGATTGTTGCATCTGCAAGCTAGCCACAAATTGTTGACAACCTTGCACAGTTCTGATGTGTTAGTGTGTTCAAAGTGTTATTTTAATACTTGCCAGTGTCAGTTTTATTCTGCTTGAATTCAACAACTTGTGACTAGACATCTACATTTTCTCCAGTGTCTCAATTTAATTTTTTTTTTCTCCATATTATTTCTTTGCCATATTTTTGTTTAGGCACATTCACCTGTGTTTTGCATTCTGTTAATGTTTATGCCTTGTCATTGAGTGATTTATCAGTCCCTGTTATTGAATTTTCAGGATCCTGCTTATTTGCCATTATTGCAATAATTAATTACCTGTGAAATTCCATACTTTTGCACCAGAATTTACTTAACAATTTTTTTCTTGTGTCAGTGTATACTCATTTTGCCACCTGTAACTTTTTGCCCCTATTATTATTGATTTTTATCATTTTGGCATTTTACTCATTGCCTTTTTGTGTGAAATTCAGTACTTCTTGATACAGTAAATTTTTGTGACTGTTTTTATTCCATTGAAGACTGATTTTATTACTTGTTTTGCCACCTTACCTTGCTGCAAGTGAATTCATATTTTCTTTGCCATACCTAATTGCAACTGCCAGCACCTGCAACATTTTGCTGTGTGATGAGCAAGCCTGCACTGTAGTACATTGTATGTAATACCCAGTTTTCATTTTTATTTGCAAACTTTTGTTAATTCTGCTACTTGTTACAGTTCATTCATTTTCATGCAATTTTCTTGCCAGTTATCTCTGCTTTTGTTCTGTGTACACCCCAGCAATTAATTCATTTGTGTTCAAAATTTACCTTGAGTTTCAGAGTGTACCATTCTTTTTTTTGACGTAATTCACGCATTTGTTAACAAATAAGCAGTTCTTCAGTAACACCGTGTTGTGTCCTCTCTGACTCTGTGTTGAGTTCTAGCCGTTTGCGTATCAATTCTTGCTTTGATCCCTTTCCCTTTCTCCGTGACTTATTTTGTGCTTATAACTGACGCTATGACTCAGACACGCAGTGGCCGTCGCGATGCCCAAGCTTCTGCCGCAGATGGCACTGATGCCTCTCCTGTTAGGTCCCATCAGGGGGAGGGTGGCGCCTCCATAACAATTGGCCAGGCGGTAGCCCATGTCGCGGCCTCGAATGGCCACGAATGTCATCCCCGCCCGTCCCTTTTGTTCGATGGTCGCGCCAGTATGTTGGAGACTTGGTTCAAATCGGTCGAGACGACAGTTAAGGGACGAACCGATAACCCCACTGACGCGCACTATGTAAACACTGCCGCGGTGGCTGTGAACACATCCCTAAGTGTTATCACTTCCTTCTTAGACTTGGTGGAAGTGCGTGATTTGCAGTCATGGCCCAAGCTCAAGGAAGCATTCCGTAATTACTTCCGGCGCAGGCATCAGTCTCATTACCTTGACATTATCACGAGCGTCATGAATGAGTGCCAATCCCCGGATGAAAGCCCCCTCGCTTGTGTCTGTCGGTTCCAGCGAGCATCGTTAGATTTTATTGACATTATGAAGGATAGCAAGTGGGTCACTAGTGATGGTAGTATAAAACTCGAAGACATCATCCCCATGATCGTCGGAGGCGTCATGCGGAGAGATGCCCCACTCCATCTCCATGATAGGATTGACGAATTAGGGCTCGGCCCCAAGGAACACATCCTGGGCGCCTTTAATGCTATCGATAAAATTAAACCGCTGGGCGAGAAAGACAAGGCTTGTCGCCCTGCTGGTAGCCACCTGCAAGTCCCTCAATTGCCAACTCTTGTATCGCCGCCTGTGCAACCCCCTGTCACTTTTGCTGCAGCCGTCCAGCAATCAGCAGCCAAGGCTAGGACGAACAGCAAACCTCAGACCAAGCCGAATCAAAACGGCAGGTCAGGTTATGACCGGAGGGCTAGCAAGACGACTTTGCCAGCGTCTCCTCCGTCTAATTCCAAGCGTCATAAGCGCACACCGCCGTCAGCACCACCCGGAGCGTGTGGTTACCTGTTTTAACTGCGGTAAAGAGGTCATTACCGTTCTGAGTGTTATAAACCTCAGCCCCCACGCCGTGATAATCACCGTCCCCGTGCGCAGCACCGGAGGGCGATTGTGTTTACCACCATACATCCAGTCATACCTCCAGTGAGTGCCACAAGTTGCGTAGCATCTTGTCGGCGCACCACGGCAAGCGCTCCTCGCCCGGGCCCGAGCTGCGGAGCCCCTCCAGTAGTTCGGGGAAGAGACGCGCCAGAAAAATCCCGCAAAGAGATAGTCACCCTATCGGAGTTGCTGTATTCCGTCCCTGTCCGAAATGCGTTCGCCGCCCTGGGCAGCGACACGCATGCCGACAGCACGGAAACAGAGTGCCTTGACGCTGGTGTCGCGACTCGAACCGTACCTTCCAGGACGTCGAGTCGCTCCACAAGCGTCGAGCCTCTAGCAGCCGGGACTCCGACGACCTAGTCGGCCCGTCATGCCTTCATGTTCGGTATGACAGCCCGTGTGGACCTCTCGTAGAGTCCACACTTCATCGGAAGCCTATTCAGCTTTTCCTTGATACAGGTTCGGTGGTTAACATTGTCCGTTCCACCCTCTTCCGTGACATTGGTCTCCATGCAGCCATGCTGACCGAGCCGTCTGCTATTCAGACATTGTGAGGCGTTTCAGGTAGCCCTCTCACGGTCCGTGGTTGTACAACCTTAGAATTTGCGATCCATGATCACAAGTGGTCAGCAAAGTTCTTAGTTGTTGATGACATCGTCTTCCCAGGCGATTTGCTCATCGGTTTCAAGACCATGGCAGACCTTAAGATCCGTTTAGATCCAGCTAAGTGGAAAGCGGATTTTGACGGAGTGGACGCACCCTTCTGGGGTGTGCGCTTGGGTTCCACTACCTGCCACTCCGTCTCTGAGTACATCCAGTGCTTGGAATCATTGGAAACCCGCGGTTTCCGTCGCGCACCCTCCGTGAGGTCGGCCTCTTGTCCTGACCAACCTCATAAGAGAGCTCGTATCTCGTCACCTCCTGACCATCAGCGCGCAGTTATCAGTGAAACCCAGTCTGGGGACGCCCATTCTGACCATCACTCTAACTCTGCGCTGTTGTAGAGGATGACCGTTGTCAAGCCGCAGTCCCCTGTCGGCAGGCGACTGTCTGACTCGTGTCATGGCATCAGCGAGCAGAGTTACTGCCTGTACAAAGTATGAAGTCACTTTGTCGGCTAATTCGCTCACTCCTGTTACGGTGTATGTGACAAGAGCTTTCGAAGGAGATCATGTGCTAGTCGACGACACATGCAGAGTCAAGGGCCTCTCCCTTGAGCCGTCCTTGCACACTGTGCGTCGTGGCAAGTTGCAAGTCCTTGTCGGTAACTTGCATAGTCGAGAATTCCCCCTGAGGAAGGATACTTCACTTGTCGACCTCGTCAGGTTCCCTCTCCCGGTGAGAGTGGAGGGAGAAATCCCAGCTGACGTTCTTGTAAGTGCAGTCCTCCCAGGTGAGTCCGCTACTAATTCTTCCGTCACCCGGCCAGTGCAGGAAGATGATCTAGCTATGACAGACTACCCTGAAGAAGTTCCACAACTTCTCCAGGTTCTCAATCGCGCACGCACTGCCGTCGCGTTAGATGGCAAGTCCATGGGTCTGACCCCGCTTATGTCTCACCATATTCCGCTTGATAAAGGTACTAAACCCATTTACGTGCCTGCGTATCGTTTGCCGCATGCGCAAAGAGTGTTTGCTGACGAACTCATTGCAAAGATGCTCCGCGATGGAGTTATCGAGGGGTCCATTTCCCGTGGAATGCCCCTCTAATCCTAGTTCCCAAGAAAGATGGAACATGGCGTCCTGTTATAGATTACAGGAAGCTGAATGCCTGTACCATCCCAGACCGATTTCCATTGCCAGTTCTGAATGACCTGTTACAGAACATTGGCGATAACAAGGTCTTTTCGACTCTTGATCTTCTTCAAGGGTTTTGGCAGATCCCTCTTGATGACCAAAGCAAAGAACTAACAGCGTTCTCTACGCCTACTGGTCATTATCAGTTCAAGAGAATGCCCTTCGGCTTGCGTGGAAGCCCAATCACGTTCAGTCGTCTAATGACAACGATTTTCCGTACTCTCCTAGGTGGCACGCTCATGGTCTACCTAGACGATCTCATTGTGATGTCCCAAGATGTTCCTACTCATCTCGTAAAGCTTGAGCGGGTACTGGAAAAACTAGCCAAGGCTAATCTTAAGGTGAAGCTTTCTAAATGCCAGTTCCTTAAGCAGGAAATAAAGTTTCTGGGCCACGTAGTGACTCAGAGCGGCATCAAGACAGACGAGTCTAAAATCTCGGCTGTGCGAAAGTTCCCTAGACCTACGACGGCGGATACTGTCCGCTCCTTCGTAGGCCTAGCCGGATTCTACCGCACCTTCATAGCCGGTTTCTCCACCTTAGCTGCACCCTTGACGCAGCTCCTTAAGAAAGATGTTCCCTTTGAGTGGACGTGTGACTGAAATGCAGCTACCACCCCAGCCCCACCCTGGGGTCGACAGAACACCAGACGATGCCATATTGTCTGTTCCCTCAGGTAGAGACTCGGAGTGGACAAAAAAATAGGAGAATATATAGATCAAATAAAAAGGGAACATTACTAGAATATGGGAGAATAGACGGTAGCGGTCTAATCTCTTGGGAGTATGCTGCCACCACCTGCTCTTTTAATAGTGGAAGGGATAAAAGAAACGATAGTCATAGGAGAAGGGAGAAAACCAATAAGTTTGGGTTAGAGCAGGAGAAAACCCAGTGAGAAATAATACAGGATAGTTAAAACAAGATAGGGGTCCTGATAAGTACTGGCTCTTAGGGTAGCATGGCCTGAAAACACGAGCAGTAGGCACCTTATCAGGGGCTTGACTCTCCACAGAAAAATGATAACATCAATAGGTTAGTTAATTTAATCTCTAACACATGGACCTTGTATACATGGCTCAAAGGGGGAAGTAAAACATACCCAGCTATAACCACTTACAATTTAATAATCACATTACAAGGGTATCTGAAAGTATTGATACACCAAACAATTCTATCAACAAATACTCAATTCATATTAGCAGGACTGGCTTACTGCTGTCAAAACCACCTCCCCACATAGTTCCCAAGGGACTCCATTACTTTCCATACTGAGGTTTAAATAGTCTTGATACATTCCTGCTTTGGGATAATCCTGAGACCTTCCAAATCCCAGATTTCAAGTCTGGTCTGATCCTCCTGGAAGGAAGAGAAGGTAGAAGCACTCCTGGAAGGTAGAGAACGTACAAGCACTCCTGGAAGGAAGATAAGGTAGAAGCACTTCTGGAAGGAAGAGAAGGTAGAAGCACTCTTGGAAGGTAGAGAAGGTAGAAGCACTCCTGGAAGGTAGAGAAGGTAGAAGCACTCCTGGAAGGTAGAGAAGGTAGAAGCACTCCTGGAAGGAAGAGAAGGTAGAAACACTCCTGGAAGGTAGAGAAGGTAGAAGCACTCCTGGAAGGTAGAGAAGGTAGAAGCACTCCTGGAAGGAAGAGAAGGTAGAAGCACTCCTGGAAGGTAGAGAAGGTAGAAGCACTCCTGGAAGGTAGAGAAGGTAGAAGCACTCCTGGAAGGTAGAGAAGGTAGAAGCACTCCTGGAAGGTAGTGAAGGTAGAAGCACTCCTGGAAGGAAGAGAAGGTAGAAGCACTCCTGGAAGGAAGAGAAGGTAGAAGCACTCCTGGAAGGTAGAGAAGGTAGAAGCACTCCTGGAAGGAAGAGAAGGTAGAAGCACTCCTGGAAGGTAGAGAAGGTAGAAGCACTCCTGGAAGGTAGAGAAGGTAGAAGCACTCCTGGAAGGTAGAGAAGGTAGAAGCACTCCTGGAAGGAAGAGAAGGTAGAAGCACTCCTAGAAGGAAGAGAATGTAGAAGCACTCCTGGAAGGTAGAGAACGTAGAAGCACTCCTGGAAGGTAGTGAAGGTAGAAGCACTCCTGGAAGGAAGAGAAGGTAGAAGCACTCCTGGAAGGAAGAGAAGGTAGAAGCACTCCTGGAAGGTAGTCGGAAGGTGAAGCAACTCCGGAAGGGAAAGAAGAAGAACCTGAATGAAGAGAAGATGAAGCACTCCTGGAAGGTAAGAAGTAGACCCTGGAAGGAGAGAAGGTGAAGCACTCCTGGAAGGTAGGAAGTAGAAGCACCCTGGAAGGAAGAGAAGGAAAGCATCCTGGAAGGAAGAGAAGGTAGAAGACTCCTGGAAGGTAGAAGTGAACACTCAAGGAGAAGGGAAGCCTCCTGGAGGAAGAAGGTGAACCCTGGAAGGAAGAAGTAGAAGCACTCCGAGGAAGAAGATGAAGCTAGAAGGAAAGGAGAAGAAACTCCTGAAGGTAGAAGGTAAAGCACTCCTGAAAGTGAAGAGAGAAGAGAGCACTCCTGAAGGAGAGAAGGAAGCACCCTGAAGAGAGAGAAGAGAAGGAAACCCTGGAAGGTAGAAGGTAGAACCTGGAAGGAGAAGGAAAGACCCTGAAGGAAGAGAAGTGAAGCACTCCTGAAAGAGAAGGAACACCCTGGAGGAAGAGAAAACCCTGAAGGTAGAAGTGAACACTCCTGGAAGAAGGAAGGAGAGACTGGAAGAAGAGAAGAACTCCTGGAAGGAGAGAAGGTGAAGCACTCCTGGAAGGAAGAGTGAACACTCCTGGAAGGGAAGTAGAAGCACCTGAAGGAGAGAAGTAAATCCTGGAAGGAGAAGGTGAAGCACCTGGAAGGAAGAAGGTAAACACTCCTGGAAGGAGAAGGTAGAAGCACTCCTGGAAGGAAGAAAGGTAAGACTCCTGGAAGGAGAGAAGGTAAGCACTCCTGAAGGAGAGAAGGTAACACTCCTGGAAGGAGAGAAGGTAGAAGACCTCTGAAGGAGAAAGGTAGAAGACCCTGGAGGAGAGAGTAGAAGCACTCCTGGAAGGAAGAAGGTAAACCTGAAGGAAGAGAAGTGAAGACGGAAGGTAGATGAAGATGAAGAGAAGGTAGAAGCACTCCTGGAAGGTAGAGAAGTAGAAGCACTCCTGGAAGGAGGAAGGTGAAACCCTGGAAGGAGAGAAGGTAGAAGCACTCCTGGAAGGATAGAGAAGAGTAGAAGCACTCCTGGAAGGAAAGGGAAGAGTAGAAAGCACTCCTGGAGAGAGTAGAAGACCTGGAAGGTAAGAAGTGAAGCACTCCTGGAAGGAAGAGAAGGTAGAAGCACTCCTGGAAGGAGAGAAGGTAGAAGCACTCCTGGAAGGTAGAGAAGTAAGCACTCCTGGAAGGAAGAGAAGTAGAAGCACTCCTGGAAGGTGAAGGTAGAAGCACTCCTGAATAGGAAGGTAGAAGCACCTGAAGGAGAGAGGTAGAAGCACTCCTGGAAGGAGAAGGTAGAAGCACTCCTGGAAGGAAGAGAAGGTAGAAGCACTCCTGAAGAGTGAAGGTAGAAGCACTCCTGGAAGGAGAGAAGGTAGAAGCACTCCTGGAAGGGGAAGGTAGAAGCACTCCTGGAAGGAAGAGAGTGAAGCACTCCTGGAAGGAAGAGAAGGTAGAAACTCCTGGAAGGTGGAAGGTGAAGCACTCCTGAAGTAGAAGGTGAAGACTGAAGGTAGGAAGGAGAACTCCTGAGGAAGAGAAGTAGAAGCACCCTGGAAGGAAGAGAATGTAGAAGCACTCCTGGAAGTGAAAGTGAAGCACTCCTGGAAGGTAGAGAAGGTAGAAGCACTCCTGGAAGGAGAGAAGGTAGAAGCACTCCTGGAAGGAAGAAGGTAGAAACACTCCTGGAAGGAGGAGGTAGAAGCACTCCTGGAAGGTGAGAAGGTAGAACACTTGGAAGAGAGAAGGTAAAGCACTCCTGGAAGGAAGAGAAGGTGAAGCACTCCTGAAGGGAAGAGAAGCTGGAAGGTAGAGAAGGTAGAAGCACTCCTGGAAGGAAGAAGAGAACACTCTGAAGGTAGGAAGGTAGAACACTCCTGGAAGGAAGAGAAGAAACACTCCTGGAAGGAAGAGAAGTGAAGCACTCCTGGAAGGAAGAGAGAAACACTCTGGAAGG
>WNWK01016668.1:0-44308 GCA_009830355.1 Cherax destructor
AAATTTTCTCGTTTTCAGTGGAGTTTTTCTTGGGTCTACCTCTGTGATTCCTGCGGTGGTGGGGCAGAGGGACACAATTATCTGTTCTTGGGTAGTTGCGCACCGACTTGATAACTGAAGTGGTTAGCAGTTTGCCTCGTCCTTCAGGAACTGCAAGACAAACATTGCCAAACAAGAGCAGGTTGCGCCATGCTTTAATGGTGCCTCAGGCTTCTAAATTGGTGGAACCTCCATTCACCTGCTTAAGAAGGTCTGTGGATTTCCCTGCTGCATATGGGCGAGCTGCTTTAGGAATGTGGGATAGGGTACTGCTAGAAGTGGATTTGAATGCCAGAAGAAGGTTTTCGCAAGAGAGGAGGTTGCCATATATATATATATATATATATATATATATATTTCGTGCCGATTAGGTAAAACTTGCGATTTTGGCTTAAATAGCAACGCTCACCTTGCCATATAAGACAAGTGAAAATTTGTGTATGCAATAATTTCGCCAAAATCATTCTGAACATAACGAAAAAAATATATTTCATTGTATTTGTTTATTATTAAATTAATGTTAACGTATCTAAAATATATTTAGTTGGGTTAGGCTAAATTAAACTGCGCTTGTTGTAATAAGGTTAGGTAGGTTTTCAAAGTTTCTCTTGGTACAAAATTACAAATTCTTACATTAACATAAATGAAAAATATATATCTTTAAACGTATAAGAGAAAATTTTAGAAAGGACTTTATTTTAGATGAGTTCTTGCTAATTGACCAGTTTTACCTAATCGGCACGATATATATATATATATATATATATATATATATATATATATATATATATATATATATAATTAGCGAGACTTTTTTACACTATTTTCACTATTTTTGTACATGGTGGCTCTTTACAATACTGTCTTAAGAAAGCTTAATGACTAGTTTTATGCTAATAATGTCCGGCTGTTTACAATACGCATTTTTTTTGTTTGCAGGTAAGGGACGACGCTTTGGAGAACGTCAAAAGGAGAGGAAATCAGTAAACTAGGTTAGTTAACAGACTGTCTAATGTTAGCAGCAACTTGTGTGTGTGTGTATTATATAAGAGTAAGGTGATGAGGGTATCAAACGATTTAAATAAAGAAAAATTGGATATCACATTGGAGAGAGGGAGTATGGAAGAAGTGAATGCTTTTTTTAGATATTTGAGAGTTGACTTGTCAGCGGATGGGTTTTGTGAAGGATGAGGTTAACCATAGAATTGATGAAGGAATAAAGGTGAGTGGTGCGTTGAGGTATCTGTGGAGACAAAAAACGTTATCCATGGAGGCAAAGAAGGGAATGTACCAAAGTATAGTGGTGCCAACACTCTTACATGGGTGTGAAGCATGGGTTGTAAATGCTGCAGCGAGGAGGCGGCTGGAGGCAGTGGAGATGTCCTGTCTAAGGGCAATGTGTGGTGTAAATATTATGCAGAAAATTCTGAGTGTGGAAATTAGGAGGAGGTGTGGAGTTACTAAAAGTGTTGGTCAGAGGGCTGAAGAGGGGTTGTTCAGGTGGTTTTGTCATTTAGAGAGAATGGATCAAAGTAAAATGACTTGGAGAGCGTATAAATCTGTAGGGAAAGGAAGACGGGGTAGGGGTCGTTCTCGAAAAGGTTGGAGGGAGGGGGTAAAGGTTGTTTTGTGGGAGAGGGGCTTGGACCTCCAGCAAGCATGTGTGCGCGTATTAGATAGGAATGAATGGAGTCGAATGGTTTTTGGGACATGACGATCTGTTGGAGTGTGAGCAGGGTAACATTTTGTGAAGGGATTCAGGGAAACAAGTTAATTGATTTAGTTGGACTTGAGTCCTGGAAATGGGAAGTACAATGCCTGCACTTTAAAGGAGGGGTCTGGGATAGTGACAGCTGGGAGGGACAATTCTCAGCTGTCGTATCTGAGCGCCTCTGCAAAGACAGTGATTATGTATGAGTGAGGTGAAAGTTTTGAATGATGAAAGTATTTTCTTTTTGGGGATTTTCTTTCTTTTTGGGTCACCCTGCCTCGGTGGGAGACGGCCGACTTGTTGAAAAAAAAAAATATATATATACAGTGGTACCTCGAGTTACGAGTTGGGAGCTGCTCGTAAGTAGAGGTACCACTGTTTATATATATATATATATATATATATATATATATATATATATATATATATATATATATATATATGATGGGGTCCACCTCTGGTACAAATTGTGGGACCCATAGCCTCGGAGAAGTGGCTAAAAAGGCTTCAAGGAAGAATATTTGGATTTCTTCCTGAAGCCATTTGAATATTCCACTTCCCCTACCACCCCATCTTTTAATTTTTTTTTTACCAATAGGTATATTTTATTACATAATATGGTAGAAAAGATTTAGGAGATACATTGTTGATATAAAGATGGCATATACAGTACACCAGGTGTGAGAGATACATGTCTAGTACATATTGTTACATGTTTGTTACTGATTATAATGAGAAAATCTCATCCAGCTCCTCAGAGCTGGGGCGCGTGCCCAGAATACAGCATGCATTACCCCTCTGAACAGCAGCGCTGAGTCGCTGGAAGAGAAAACTAGCTGCCCTGGGATCCTTAGTTACCCTGTTGAGTCTTTTGCCCAGCTCCTTGAGGAACTTAGATGAACTCTTTCCCCATGAGCTAAGGGTCTTTGAGCCTATGGGAACAAACATATAATGGTGGATAAGTGTTATTTATATATATATATATATATATATATATATATATATATATATATATATATATATATATATATATATAATATGTCGTGCGATTAGGTAAAACTTGCGATTTTGGCTTAAATAGCAACGCTCACCTTGCCATATAAGACAAGTGAAAATTTGTGTATGTAATAATTTGCCAAAATCATTCTGAACATAACGAATAAAATATATTTCATTGTGTTTGTTTATTATTAAATTAATGTTAACGTATCTAAAATATATTTAGTTGGTTAGGCTAAATTAAATTGCGCTTGTTGTAATAAGGGTAGGTAGGTTTCAAAGTTTCTCTTGGTACAAAATTATAAATTTTTACATTAACATAAATGAAAAAATATATCTTTAAACGTATAAGAGAAAATTTTAGAAAGGACTTAATTTTAGATGAGTTCTTGCTAATTGACCAGTTTTACCTAATCGGCACGACATATATATATATATATATATATATATATATATATATATATATATATATATATATATATATATATATATATATATATATATGTTAATGAAAAAATTATAATTTTTACCAAAAGAAACTTAGAAAACTTACCTAACCTTTTTATAACAAGTGCAATTAAATTTAACCTAACCCAACTAAATATATTTTTGATACGTTTACAATAATTTAATAATACACAAACACAATGAAATGTATTTTTTTCGTTAGGTTCAGAATGATTTTTGCGAAATTATTGCATACACAAATTTTCGCTTGTCTTATATGGCAAGAAGAGCGTTGCTATTTAAGCCAAAATCGCAAGTTTTACCTAATCGACACGACATATATATAGAGAAAGAAAGAGAGAGAGAGAGAGAGAGAGAGAGAGAGAGAGAGAGAGAGAGAGAGAGAGAGAGAGAGAGAGAGAGAGAGAGAGAAAGAGAAAGAGAGAGAAAGAGAGAGAAAGAGAGAGAGAGAGAGAGAGAGAGAGAGAGAGAGAGAGAGAGAGAGAGAGAGAGAGAGAGAGAGAGAGAGAGAGAGAGAGAGAGAGAGAATATAAAGATGGTATATACAGTACATGAGGTGGAGTGCGTGGAAGGCAGGATGCTTGATGGAACTAGGTGATCACCTGGAACTGGTTCTAGGTTCCCATTGCTGTGTGTCCACATTGAAGTCGGTAGGGGGGGGGGTGGCACTGTCACAAAGAAGCCAGGAGAATAAAGAAACCTCTCAAGTGACATAAAAGCATCTTGGAGGACAACAATAAACCAGAAATCCTGCCTAACAAAAATACGACGACAGTGATATTACTTGAACATTAATACAAAAGCATTTAAAAAAAAAATCATGATAACACATTAAATAATAATTTTAATAATATCTTTATTATCAGGTATCCTTTAAAGTGGTAGCCATTTTTCATTTTCTTTCATATCAGCATTTTGTTTTTTCTCGCGTATGACTCGTGAACGCCTCAACTAATCGGGTTCATGTTTTCAATGTTTTTGAACCCTAACCGGACTAGACACTTGGATAATTTAGCATGTACGGATGCACTATGTATGATCAACGTTATGGAACCCATTACCAGCACCCTGAAATAACACGATTGCAAACAAACCAGGGTTCGTGTGGGGTTAGAACCCATGACCTGGAGTTTTACGACTCACTCGCCATGGGTTCTAACCCAGCCCGTACCGTGGTTTATCTTGGAATAGCTCCAGTAACTCCCAAAATTCTCTGTGGCGTAGCTTCAAACGTTCAATATAGCTGCCTCCTAATTAGACCACAACTGAGAGTGAAATTCAAGTGGGCAGATTTAAAAATAAATAAACTTTTAAAAATTTGTAATGGTTAGAATCAGATCAATTACTGGAGAATGCCTTCTCTTATCGAATTGAAACTTTCAACATTAGTGGGCATTTTTGAAACAAAAGTTTGTGCTCGCTTTGAGCTGTGTAAATTTCATCTTGCTAATTTTATTAAATACATTGTTTACCATGTAAAAAACTAGAGAATGCCTACTCTGATGGGCTTCAAACTAGAAAAGCTAGTGTATTAATATTGGGTTGTGTGGGTAACAATTTCTAAATAAACTTTTAAAGGAATTACTGAAGCTTAAATCTAGTATACAAGGTAGTTTCTGAAATAGAATTGTGACTAACAGAGTGAAGGGAAAGACAAAGTACGACTATTTAAATGAGATTTGATTTATAGTGGATGACCTGATCAATACTTATATAAGGGAAAATGTCATAATATTGTCACTAATTGTTTACAACTAACCTATAAATTTGAGAGAACTTCTGAAGACTTTTATGATTTTTCTGGACAAATATCTCGACATAACGTCTTGGTACAAGGCGAAAAGTCGTGAAGAGTTACAACTCCAGAATGTGAGTTATCCATTAAGTTTAAATATAGAAATGTGATTCGTGTTTGGATGTATAGGTTTAGTAAAGGCGTATGACAAGGACACTAGTAAAGCATCGTGGTTATTATTTAGATTGTATTGACATAGGCGTTACTCTATCGAAATGTTTCAAAGCTGGGACTGAGGCTCTGTGAAACAGTGGAGCCTACCTGGAGAGTGTTCCAATTATGGCTTGATCAACCAGGCTATATGTGCTAGCCGCACGACGTCTAACACAAGCGCTACAGCCCGGCTGATTAGGCACTGGCTTTAGAAACTTGTCCAATTCTTTCTTGAAGACAACCAGTTGTCTGTTGGTAACCCTCCTAACTTAAGAAGGGAGGACGTAGAAAAGCTTTTGCTCCTTCACGATTATTCAGCTTTTCCTTGGTATACTTATTGCACCCCTGCTTTTCACTGGGGTTATTTTGCACCGTCTGCCAAGTCTCTTAATTTCATGGGTAATGATTTATGTTAACAAATTTGGGACCAATCTCTAAAGAATTTTCCATGTGTAGATTATAATGAATCTCTGTCTCGCCTTCATTCCAAGAAGTAAAGGTCAATGGTCATCAGACATTTCCAGAAATTTAGGTGCTTATCTGAATCTATGCGGGCAGTGAAGACTCCCTGCTTATTCTCCAGGTATGCAACATCACCTGCCTTGAAGGAAGCTGTTACTAGTAATAGTAATTTTAAATGTGTAATGTCACCGTAGTTGTAAATGATTATGCATAAGGCTCTTTCAGTTCAGACCTTTCATTCCCATATTTTCTTATCCATCGTTGTCCCTCCTCACGTATACTGACTTCGCTTAAAATTTAAGTAATGATATTTTGCAAGTCACTGTTATTGTAACACAAAAATCATGAATTTACACACAATAACACCAGACGTGTAAAGAGCACACTGTTAAACATGCTAATATCTGATACAAAAATAACACACAAACGCGTTTCTGCATCTTCACACGTGTACCTAACACACTATCACACATGTATTCACACGAAAAGATCAAAGCATACATCACCAGCATCATACATAGCCACTCCTGCATACAACATCATCAATACACTCACTATAACAATTATGCAAAAGCATAAACATTTCACACTTCAAATCTCACGTTACGTACACACACACATACATACACATCCATATGTACACATTCTCATACACATATTGTCGCTATTCCACACAATTGAAAAAAAATATATAAGAAATATATGAGGCCTGGTCACAGACCGGGCCGCAGGGGCGTTGACCCCTGGAACTCTCTCCAGGTTTACTCCAGGTATACTCCAGGTATACTCCAGGTATACTCCAGGTTTACTCCAGGTATACGTGAGGGGAAATACGAAAAATCCTGATGATTACAACTTTAATCGAATTTTTAATAAACAAGATGGAAAATGTTAAATTATAATATTTTAAAGACATCCTCACTGAGAGGCGTAATTTTCTGAAGAAGCTACAAATCAGAGTCGCTCATGGATAAGACCAAAAAAAAGTAGATATCAGATATTAGAAAAATCTCTCACTTTTTCAACATCACATCTTTATTTTTTCTCACCTCTATATTGACAAAGAAAACAATCATCAAAACACACACACATACAAAGCAAACTCAGGGAAGCAGAGGATTACAGCTTCCCTCGGGAAACTTTATATAATAATATATTTTGCGTTCGCTAATGTGTACTAGCCAGGGTGTCTCTTTGTTAGTGTCTACGATACTGTTTTATGTACTGTTGTGTGTGTGTGTGTGGGGACGATGGTGTATGTAACACCATGAATGTTGTGGTCTGGAAAACTAAGGTATTGACTCCTGAATTCATGTACAGGTACGCCTTAATATAATATCACTGTTTACAATATGAAAGAAACATGTTAATTAACGTCCGAGTGGACTGCGGCTTCACGGACCATCGTGCAGTCCATAGTAATTAAATCTAACTATTCAATTTAAGGATATCCCTCTTATTATTTTTCAGGTTGCAAATCTGTGTGTAAGGTTGCAATGATCGATCATACTGCAAGCGATAATTTAAGTGCATAATTATAACCATAATTTTTAAAGGGGTGGACCGCTAAGCCAGCGGAAGGCCTCGGTCAGATGACCAAAAGCTCCAACTGCGGGTCATCATGTAACTAAGATCCGCGTGTCGGGAAACACTGGTCCGGCTTCCTGACAAACCTTACCTTACCTAACCTAACCTTACCTAACCTAACCTAAACGATAATTCTGAGGCTGCAATCTTTTGTTGCCGAAGAATCGGAGTACAAAATATTGCATGATGTACTTCTTGACAGAGCATTTGATGATTTGCATGACCACCAGAAGCAAGCTGTGAGCTCCAATGATTGTGATAACGAGAACACGAAGCAACATAAATAATTATTATAAAATATTTTTGTAATTATTAGTATCACTATTACAAAATATTAATAAAGGTAACAACGATAGATTAAGTTTACTCATTGTATATGTATAATATTTTTATCATAAAAAGGTGAAAAGTGTTTGAAAATGATGAATAACTAAATTTTTTATGATGCTTTTCGTATTAAGATTAGCTACGTAAATTTATTCGTTATTTTTCCATAATCTGAGGATTCGCTTTAATATACGTTCATTGCAAAATTAAATAAATGCATAAAACAAATTTATTTTGACGACTAATCCTCCCAGATTTCGGCAAAACACTCCATAATCGTAGAGGATGCTGGTGATGGGCTCTTATTCCAGAGAATGTGAACTACCCTGCCGATCCTGGGATCCAACGTGATAACTAGCATTCCTCAGGCACAATATATATGTCGTGCCGAATAGGTAAAATTGGTCAATTAGCAAGAACTCGTTTAAAATTAAGCCCTTTCTAAAATTTTCTCATATACGTTTAAAGATATATTTTTTTCATTTATTGTAATGAAAAAATAATAATTTTGTTCCGAAAGAACCTTAGAAAAAGTACGTAAGCTTATTATTACAAGCGCAATTTAATTTAGCCTAATCCAACTCAATATATTTTAGATAAGTTTGCAGTAATTTAATAATTAACAAACACGAAATTATTGCATATACTAATTTTCACTTGCAAGAAAAAAGTTGCTATTTAAGCCAAAACAGTAAGTTTTACTTTCTACGACACACACACACACACACACACACACACACACACATATATACACACACATACACGCACGCATACACAACAGGCCTAGTGTCTAATCGACATGTGCTATATACTTAGACTGCTTGTTAAGGCGGTATTCAAACAGGAGGAGGCTGAAATTAATCCTTGAGCATACCACTGCCACGAGTGTTCTCGCAACATGAAACAAGCCTAGTTCACTAGTCTCATGTTGTTTGCAGGATCGATGGCTGAGTGGATAAGGTGACATGTAAATTGTGTGGTCTCTTGAGGCAGGGCAGTTTGTCGTGGAGTCGAAGCTTGCCGCAATTTGGTAATATATATATATATATATATATATATATATATATATATATATATATATATATATATATATTATCGTGCCTAATAGATAAAACTGGTCAATTAGCAAGAACTCATTTAAAATTTAGTCCTTTCTAAAATTTTCTCTTATACGTTTAAAGATATATTTTTTTCATTTATGTTAATGTAAAAATTTACAATTTTGTACCAAAAGAACCTTAGAAAACTTACCTAACCTTATTATAACAAGCGCAATTTATTTAAGCCTAACCCAACTAAATATATTTTAGATACGTTTACAATAATTTAATAATAAACTAACACAATGAAATATATTTTTGTCATTAATTTCAGAATGATTTTTGCGAAATTATTGCATACACAAATTTTCGCTTGTCTTATATGGCAAGAAGAGCTTTGCTATTTAAGCTAAAATAGCAAGTTTTACCTAATCGGCACGACATATATATATATTATACAGGAAGGGTTGAACCTAGAGGGGATATGGTGTGCCTGATGAATGGGGCTGTAGTGAGGTAGTATAGGAGACTGAGCTTCTAGTGAGACTTTAGTTAGTTCAGACTCTCGGGTAAGGACCCACTTGGGGCGAGGGGGAAGTGGGGACAGAAGAAGAATAGCCGGTGAGAGGAAGAGCTGAAGTAGAAGAGAAAGAGTCAGGACTAAACCCAACAGTCTAACTACTAATAATATGAGATAGTGAGACTTTGTAGAAAATATTACTACTTATCAGTAAAAGCAATTTTATAAGTGTGATGTGCCTGTGGTTGTGTAATGTTTGTAAAGCTGTTACAATTCATACTTCCATTCCTATATTTCCTAATCAATTATTTTCACCCTCCTTTTATATTAACTTGCCCTATAATTTAAAGAATACCCAATTATGAGAAACTTATTTGCTCTATAGATTTAATTTTCTTAATTCAAAACAATTTTACAGGCTAAGAGCTGTTGTCCTACCTCAGCTCACTTCAAAGCCTAGCTCTATCTATGGTATACCACCACCCCCAGGATGCCACTCACATCAGTCGACTAACACCCAGGTACCTATAAGATATTTTTTTATTTTTCTCTTTTGATGTGCAGCCATATCAAGTGTACAAGAGTGAAGATCACAGTATCAAAAGTTCCGAGAATTTGCATTAATGTGTAGTTCATTATCACATTTGCAGAGTGCCTAGAGTGTTAGGGATTGTAGATCATTTAATCACATATCAAAGTCACGAATGTTGGTGTGAGTGCTTTAATATAATAGTAATAATGACACATCAGTGAGTGCCGAGAGAGTGTGGGAATGCATAGTACATTTCATTACATTTTTTCTCATTATTTGAGAGTACGTATTGTATATGGGATTGTAGACCACATTATTAAATACGATTGACCAATATAAACAAGAATTGGAAACACTGACAAAACACAAGCACAGCTTTTGCGGCTGTATCAAATTATATAAAGACAAGGGCACTTCTTCCTTACACAGCCTCTTTATATAGGAGAACATTCAGGCGCTAGTGTAAAGATGGGTCTGATGACATGAGAGGTACAGGTGAGATCTCAGTTTCGGAAAGCGTGACGAGGTATTGAAAAAAACAAATGAAGTGTGTGAGGGGTAGGAGGATCTGAGTATCTACATGGGTAGGACTCCCTGGAATACCATGTTCTGGAATGGCTGCAAATGTGATTTTGTAATGATAATGGCACCATGGTTTAATTGTCCAGTCTAAATTCGTTTTGGTATTTGTTGACTCGTGTTGAGCTCACAGAAGTTAAGGGGAGACACGGGTGTGTGATGTCCTTCATAGTTTTGCTGGCCACTGTTGCCACCTCTCTGTTTTCTTTCCAAATGATGTGAGTAATTGTAAGAGATGTAATGCCACTGAGTATGATAATCCGATAATAACTAAGACTCTAAGTGGATTACCGCCTAACTTATCATAATGCGGTAATTAATTATAACTAGCTTCCATTTATGAATATCCGCCCACTTTTAAGATTTTTCAGGTGGCAAGTCTTCGTGTAAAATGTAATGATCTATCATGTAACAAAAATCGTTAAGAGACGCCAGTCTTCTGTTAGTTTAATACAGTGTAAACAAATAAGATTGCAGAGAGTGTTCCGTTATCTTTGCGAGCAGCAAAGCACTACATATATCACGTGCATTGAGATACAAGTGTCTGAGGCTTGTACAATATGGAAATGCCTTTCTCGGAGCGAGCAGTGACTGCAATAGTTTGATCTGTAATAACAATAGGAAAATTTCTAAAAAAAAAAAAAATACGTAAATTTTCGAAAACTCGTCAGTTAATAAAAAAAAATAACTGTGTATATATATTTGACATACTCCTCTAAAAAAGATTTTTTGCAAATATCCTGAGGTAGACTTGGCTAGGACCGCAGCTTTCATCGAGCGAGGGAGAGGCGGGGACTTAGTAGTAATTATATTATCGTAGCTCATCTACAGCTTGACCTCAAGTAGATCTTCAGACGCAGTAAGTATAAATTATCGTGTCAAGGGTTCACTGACTTTATATATATAAAAAGTTTTTAACCTAATTAGTGCAGTATCAGTCAGAATTTGTCTGAGAAACCTGGAATAAGGACTGCCAATGATATCTAGAGCATGTCAAAATGTTACTTCTGCTCACAGGAAGTACATTCCGCTTGGCTTGGCTAAGGCTTTGGGTCTAGATATTTGGGATGTTCTTTCCCTTCCTCGGATCTAATAACTTTTCCCTGACCTTTCTGCAGAATTACACTCCTTAACGAAGAGAAAAAGCGGGGTCAGTATTCAAGCCCCGTTCTACTGTCCTTCCAAAAGTATTGCTTTGGTGGTTACATCAATCCATCTGTTAGTAACTGGACCATCTTGGGGCATATCGGGAAGCCAAACAACAGGATTTTGCGTGGCCATGCTTCAGTTTCTCTGATGACGGAAGTGGTACTGGAAGTTGCCTGCTGATTCAGGAATAGCAACTAAATTATACGACTCTTATCACTCTTTCCAGATCACCCTTCTCTATTATTAGATGAAAGATGGTTGTTCCATTTGTGCCTTTATCTATACAGGCTTTGCTCAGTTAATTCTAGAGGTAGAAATCTGAATTTTAAAACTGGGAAAGGTAATTGGTTGATTCAGGGTACAATTGTACTTCCAGTCGCACATGAAGTGATTGCTGGAATTGTGGGTTCATTTCTTTCTCGAAAATCCTCATCACTTCTTTTCTGCTTTTGTCAGTTGAAAAGCTTCCTCATTCTTCTGGCTTATTTTTGACAGCGCCATCCCTTACTGATCCCCGGGTGGACACAGACTGCTTTGGATCCTAAAACCTGTTTCAGATGATCAACCAGCCTTCTGTGCTTCGCCTCACATAACCCTGATGGCCGCTTCACACTGATCACGAACTCAGCTTCCACGACGCAACGACGATTATCGGATCACTGGCCCGTCATAACGAAAAAAGGCCCAGAGCCCCATGTCAAGCAACACCGACTTACAACTGACGGTGCTGTTGTTATAACTCCTCGATCACTACCTGAAAAACTACTTGGAAAATACCAACGCAGCTTAAAATCCTTGGACAATGTCCCTGAATGATTTTTTTTCACACTCCATGCCAAAATTACCCACGAACTTCGACCTCCGTCAGACTATACATCTTCTGCCACTCTGAAAATTAGAATTTGCATTATTAACGTAATTAATGCTCACTTTACTTATAATCTGTCGTGACTGTGCAGTTGACGAAATCAATGCATAGTGAACCAACACTTCTCCCTCATTTAAGGGCGTGGTACTATTGTTCTCCCACAATTGATATTACAAAAAACTGCATGGAATGTGTTATGGATCTTGGAATGCAACTTGACGTTCAGCACTGACTTATCACCAAAAATGAAGCTTGTGTTTCTCCTGGCAGAGGATAGAGGCGGTACCCAAGCAACATAGACACAAAAATCTTTACTGTCGTGAACTTTCATCAGTCTACATAGAATGGCACAGCTTAGTTACAAAGGAACTCGACGCAACACCTCAATAATGCCGCAACGGTTATCGCTTCAACCCAGCAAAAGTGCTGTTGAAAAGACACATTGCAGAGTAAACTTTTATTGGGACATCGATCTGATCTCTTAACATCGCATGATTTGTTAAAGATTTTAAGAGAACTAAATATGTCGAAATATGACCATGTTCTGAAACGTGTTTTCTTATCTCTTATCGGCAGTACGCCGTTAAGATCCAAAATGTTGTAGATTACAGGGAAAGCGTCCAGTGTACGGAGAGGTACCACATGTCTCTTTCTCCAGAGTTGTTCTGTACTCTTGGTGATGATGAGTCTTACAATAAATGTGATTGTGTCGCGCGTAACGATGATCAACATCCTCAAGTTTTCGTTCATAGTCCTCTATAGCGCAACCAACCATGTCTATTTGGACAAGTGGTACTCGGTCTGCTCTCCGTATCTCCTCCACACCCCCCTTGTCTTTAACCGAAATAGTCAAAATATCCAACCATTTTGAGACACGTCCAAGCAAACCCTTCATGAAATGGCAGATCAATTCATTAGTGATAAGATAACTGAAAGCTTGAGATTGCATCCGCATTTTGCACCGGCTAGATGAATGATTACCGGTGCGGCGGGCACCGACAGCCTGATCGATCAGGCCAGCAACCAGGCCTGGTCAGGGACCGGAGGAAACGTGAATTTTCTTGAGAATGTATCAACACATTGTTTTCCGTAGATTAGCTGTGTGAAGTAATTTTAATATTTTTAAAGCTGTAAATATGGCTCGTGGGGTCTTATAAAGACCCATTGTGACCTCTTTAAACTTTTTTTTTTTTTGCACTAACAGTTGGACAGGCATCTGAAGTCGGCCTTTGGTTCGTACGTCGGTTTGCGTGCGGCCAGCAGTAACAGCCTGATTGATCATACTCTGATCCTCCGCGAGGCCTGATCATGGACCGGGCCGCGGGGGCGTTGACCCCCGAAACACCCTCCAGGTAACCCTCGCAGGATGAGCTCGGGTTCAGAATAAACCAGCCGCTCAAGCGCACAACTGAACTTTGTAGGTTGAAATGTGATGGATGAGGTTAGGGTGGAGGGAAGTACAGACAGTGAGGGAGAAATATTTTAAATTATACTGGACGCGTCAGCAATGAGTTATTTCCCAATTCTGTATGATAGATGACGGATGGGAATAAGAGCTAGGTATGTTTTACTGTCGTATTAAGTGTCAAGGGAAGGGCTTCAGTAGTATTCCATCACACAATGAATTTCTAGTCATATTCCTTCACTTAGGATGGATTTCTAGACATTCCTTAATAGAGGATGGATTTCTAGACATTCCTTAATATGGGATGGATTTCTGGTAACATTTAATCGCTTTCTAGCCATATTCATTCACGATCATGCTAGACGGCTTTTCCCACTCACATTCCATCAAACAGATGTATTTATAGCCATTTGCATTTAGTTATATTACTTAACGCAGGAAAGATTTCCACACAAGAGACAATGAACTCTTTCAGCTTAAGCCTGGCCACAAGTAAGTATATTTAGGCATAGCAATGAAGTATAAATTACCAATTCTAACCCAAAAAAGTCAGTGACTTATTTCCATTGGGGTCCTTGTATATCGCCAGAACTTCACTATTGGCTCAGTAGCTACAGCAACTTGCAAGGTATTACTGAAACAGTACTGGAGTTACTTATACGTAGATGCACAAAATTTAAGAACAACAAGAGGAACGAGGGAGGGAAGGCTGGGGGAGACGAGGAAGGAGTGTGGTGGGGAGGTGGGGGTCATCTATCAGACTCCACACCTACGGTGAAGAGGGGAATGCTTGGGATTTTATCCCATATTAACCTGCCACTACCTGTGGTGGATTCCAAAGAGTTTGAAGAGGAGAGAAGTTTATAGACCGATCCACTGTTTTAATGAAAGCTCTTTCTACAAACCTGAATTTTCTAAGTTGATACGAGGGTGTTGGAGCAATCCTCCGACAGACGTCCCTCCTCCAACCACATGTGGTGGAAATCGGTTGGAGAGAGGAACCCTATAACTGATCCCCACCAGGCACCACCAGCAGCAGCAGCGACCACCACCACCACCAACAGACAGGACCACTACTAGCAGACAGGACCACCACCACCAGCAGACAGAACCACCACCAGCAGACAGGACCACCACCACCAGCAGACAGGACCACCACCAGCAGACAGGACCACCACCAGCAGACAGGACCACCACCACCAGCAGACAGGACCACCACCAGCAGACAGGACCACCACCAGCAGACAGGACCACCACCACCAGCAGACAGGACCACCACCACCACCAGCAGACAGGACCACCACCAGCAGACAGGACTACCACCAGCAGACAGGACCACCACCACCAGCAGACAGGATCACCACCAGCAGACAGGACCACCACCAGCAGCGACCACTACCACCACCACCAGCAGTGACCACTACCATCACCACCAGCAGCGACCACTACCACCACCACCAGCGACCACTACCACCACCAGCAGCAGTGACCACTGCCACCACCAGCAGTGACCACTGCCACCACCACCACCAGCAGTGACCACTGCCACCACCACCACCAGCAGTGACCACTGCCACCACCACCACCCACCATCAGCAGTGACCACTGCCGCCACCACCCCCACCAGCAGTGACCACTGCCACCACCACCACCAGCGGTGACCACTGCCACCACCAGCAGTGACCACTGCCACCACCACCACCAGCAGTGACCACTGCCACCACCACCACCAGCAGTGACCACTGCCACCACCACCACCCACCATCAGCAGTGACCACTGCCGCCACCACCCCCACCAGCAGTGACCACTGCCACCACCCCCACCAGCAGTGACCACTGCCGCCACCACCACCAGCGACCAACACAACCACCAGCAGCGACCACTAGTACTACCATCACCAGCGACCACTTCCACCACCACCACCAGCGACCACCACTGTTACTATCACCACCTCCACCAACGACTCCCACCACCACCACCTGCGACCCCCACCACCACCACCTGCGACCCCCACCACCACCAGCAGCAACCACTTAAGCACGTTCGTTCTCTCTTGTGCTCTCCTCACTTCCAATATTTTCCTGCCAGTTTTGCCTCAAAGGCAGAGATATGCCTTGTTTACCTATGTCTAGGTGGAAAGATTATTGGGAGGACCGAAGGAAGGTGAAAATTGCCAAGAGAGAAAAGAATGAACGAAAATTGCGAGGAGGTAGAGGAGAGATAAGGGTTGAGAATTAGAAAGAGGAGGAGGAGAGGAAGTAGAGATTGGGAAGAGAAAGGAAAGGAAGGGATGCAGATTGAGAAGGGAGAGGATGAGAGAAAGGGGTGGAGATTGGTAAGAGAGAGGAGGAAGAGGAGTAGAGGAAGTCTGCAGATTAGGGAAAGAGAATAAGAGAGAGGGGTGGAGTCTGAGAGTCGAAGAGAAAGAAGTGAGATTCGAAGGAGAGAGGAGGAGAGAAATGTGTATATAGATTGAAAGGAAAGAGGGGGAATGGAATGGAATTTGGGAGAAAGGAAACGAATTTCCATGTTTACAGAGTTTTTTTGTTTACTTATAAATTTCCTTAGTGCACTATGACCTTGTCTGTGCCTAAGGTGCTCCCATTAATTTAAAGCATCCATATTTTACCATGAGATTTTATCAAGTGATGCCCAGTAAAATTCTCCCACGCTGTGGTAACAGCAGTTTGTGGTAACAGCAGTCTGTGGTAACAGCAGTCTGTGGTAACAGCAGTCTGTGGTAACAGCAGTCTGTGGTAACAGCAGTCTGTGGTAACAGCAGTCTGTGGTAACAGCAGTCTGTGGTAACAGCAGTCTGTGGTAACAGCAGTCTGTGGTAACAGCAGTCTGTGGTAACAGCAGTCTGTGGTAACAGCAGTCTGTGGTAGCAGCAGTCTGTGGTAACAGCAGTCTGTGGTACCACCAGTCAGTGATAAGATCGCCAATATAATAAAAGCACTGTATACTAATAACACCAAAAATGATAACATTATTCCCTGATAACATCAACAGTCCCTGAATACATCAACTGTCTAATTGATGCGCTGACTAATGATTCCTAGACTCTGGGGTTATATCACGTTGCTGGTGCAGGGTGGCAAGGGGAAATTCTTCCTCTACATTGGAGCTCGGGTGAGCTGAAGCGTTGTCTAAGTTTAGACACAACCCAGACTGTCCTGGGATCCTCTTTCATGACCCTTTCCAGGAAGTTTCCTTCAGCTGGAGCAAAATGATCAACGAACCACTCGGGTGAATTATTCCATGTTACCCCTGACGTTCTTGTCAATAAAACAATGGCAGACGATCCACAAACTTCTCTAAGCTATAGAATTTCTCAAGTATACATGCAAAAGCTGTCTCGAAATCACGGGTTCCATTGGATTCCAAAGGCTCACTGCCAAAAAAAGTGTAAAAAAAAGAGGCATTCTGCACATTCAGCTTTTACTTATGCAACGTTTCGCTCTGTGTAGAGCTTTATTAAGTCATAGCTTGATAAAACTGTACAAGGAGCGAAACGTGGGCCCAGTGAAAGCTTGCTCTGCAACGAGTCTCCTCTTCACGATTAATGGCATTTACGTTATCATAAGTTAAGAGGAACATCCTCTCCTAAGGCTCCTGTCTGGCTGTTCTTTGACAGTACCGCTAGATTATTCCTGTCTCGTCTTCGCTCTTGTGCTGGACCAACTTAGTTCTGTATTTCACTGAGTTTAGTCTTTCATTGTGTTTGTGGAGCCCTTTAGTGAGCTTGTGGAGTCCTTCAGTGAGCTTGTGGAGCCCTTCATTGAATTTGTGGAGCCCTTCATTATGTTTGTGGAGCCCTTCATTGTGTTTGTGGAGCCCTTTAGTGAGCTTGTGGATTATTATTATTATTATTATAATCAAATAGAAGCGCTAAACCACAGGGGTATGTGTGTGAGCTTCTGGAGCCCTTCAGTGAGCTTGTGGAGTCCTTCACTATGTTTGTGGAGCCCTTCATGAATTTGAGAAACAATTCATTGAGTTTGTGGAGCGTTTCAGCGAGTTTCTAAAGTGCTTTAGTGTGATGCCAACAGAAAAGGAGTGCGTGTTGCATCCTTACCTTATATAGCAATTTCCATTACTTAGTCTTCACTTAAGAATAAATATAAAATTTCAGGGAACTTATACTAAGGAAACATTATAAAACGAATAAATACGAGAGTGTAATTATTGATTACACTAATAATAAAAAATCTGGGGAAGAAACAAGTACTGGCAATTATCCACTTAAAATGTGATTAATAGGATGGGAATAATATAGCACATACGGCTGAAGAGGGGTTGTTGAGGTGGTTTCGTCATTTAGAGAGAATGGATCAAAGTAGAATGACTTGGAGAGCGAATAAATCTTGGGCTTCCAGCAAGCATGTGTGAGCGTGTTAGATAGAAGTGAATGGAGACGAATGGTTTTTGGGACCTGACGAGCTGTTGGAGTGTGAGCAGGGTAACATTTTGTGAAGGGATTCAGGGAAACCAGTTAATTGATTTAGTTGGACTTGAGTCCTGGAAATGGGAAGTACAATGCCTGCACTTTAAAGGAGGGGTCTGGGATAGTGACAGATGGGAGGGACTTATTCTCAGCTGTCGTATCTGAGCGCCTCTGCAAAGACAGTGATTATGTATGAGTGAGGTGAAAGTGTTGAATTATGATGAAAGAATTTTCTTTTTGGGGATTTTCTTTCTTTTGGGTCACCCTGCCTCGGTGGGAGACGGCCGACTTGTTGAAAAAAAAATTATATATATATATATATATATATATATATATATATATATATATATATATATGCAAAAAGATCACAGTAATCAGGTGATATCAAAATATGCAAGACAACCACTATGAAAAAATAGAGGAATTCCAAGCGCTTTCGTGACTACTCACATTATCAAGGAACTATAAAAGGAAACATGACAAGAGGACTTATATAAGGGGCAAGACTACACCTCACAGTCACATCACACTAACAAAGACTACACCTCACAGTAGCGTAACATCGCACGACTCTGTGAAGAGGAAAACAAGAAAGGACCTGAAACTCTTCCCAAGAATTAAGATTAGTCCAATTTATCATTAAATTCTTCCCAAATTTTATTAATTATAAAAGAATCCAATTTATATAAACCAAAAGAAATATTCATATTATTTTCAAAACTGCTTTTAATGAAACATGATTCTATTATATTCCTCTCAACCATGGACTTGCTTGATACAACCTTCTCAGCATTTTGAAAATCAATTGGATGGTTAAAATCTTCACATGAATAAATAGAGCATTAGAATCTTGTCCAGTTCTAATGCTATATTTATGTTGTTTTAATCTTAGTTCAAGACTTTTACCAGTTTGACCATAATAAACTTTATCGCATATTTTACAGGGAATCTTATAGACACATCCGTCAGCATTTTGGGGAATTTTTATCAAAAGTCTTTTTACTGTATCAAGATTTTTAAATACAACTTTGATATTAAAATTCTTAAGAAAGGAAGACATATCAACCAAGTTTTCATGGTAAGGGAGAACCAACATATTTTTGGTTGAATAAGGTTGGTTGTCCCTTTTTGGATTGTAAAAATTATTCCTAGCTATTTTAAAAGATTTATCAATTATGTTTCTAGGGTATTTTAAATCATTAGCTATTTCATAAATTTTAGAGATTTCTTCATCTATGAACTCTGGACTACAAATACGTAAAGCTCTCAAAAACATTGAAGAAAAAACCAACACTTTAACTCTATCTTGATGTGAAGAGTAATAGTGTACATAGGAACAATTATTTGTAGGTTTTCTGTAAATTTTAAATTTAAAATCAATGTTACCCTTAATAATAAAAACATCTAGGAAGGGCAATGAGTTATTTACCTCGAATTCAACAGTAAAATTTATAGAATGAGCTAAGCTATTTAATTTAACAAGGAAATGGTTTATGTCTACATTCTTAGGCATAAGGCACAAAATATCATCAACATATCTATACCACTTAGCTCTATTGGGAAGGATAGTGTTAAGCAATCTTGTTTCGAAAAATTCCATATATAAGTTACTAAGAACAGGTGAAAGAGTTCCTACTATCATTACACTTATTAAACTTTGTATTGTTGATGCAAAATTTGTATTTAATGATGAGTTTTACACACAGAAGTTTGGTATGGCAATGGGCAATCCTCTTTCACCTGTTCTTAGTAACTTATATATGGAATTTTTCGAAACAAGATTGCTTAACACTATCCTTCCCAATAGAGCTAAGTGGTATAGATATGTTGATGATATTTTGTGCCTTATGCCTAAGAATGTAGACATAAACCATTTCCTTGTTAAATTAAATAGCTTAGCTCATTCTATAAATTTTACTGTTGAATTCGAGGTAAATAACTCATTGCCCTTCCTAGATGTTTTTATTATTAAGGGTAACATTGATTTTAAATTTAAAATTTACAGAAAACCTACAAATAATTGTTCCTATGTACACTATTACTCTTCACATCAAGATAGAGTTAAAGTGTTGGTTTTTTCTTCAATGTTTTTGAGAGCTTTACGTATTTGTAGTCCAGAGTTCATAGATGAAGAAATCTCTAAAATTTATGAAATAGCTAATGATTTAAAATACCCTAGAAACATAATTGATAAATCTTTTAAAATAGCTAGGAATACTTTTTTCAATCCCAAAAGGGACAACCAACCTTATTCAACCAAAAATATGTTGGTTCTCCCTTACCATGAAAACTTGGTTGATATGCCTTCCTTTCTTAAGAATTTTAATATCAAAGTTGTATTTAAAAATCTTGATACAGTAAAAGACTTTTGATAAAAATTCCCAAAATGCTGACGGATGTGTCTATAAGATTCCCTGTAAAATATGCGATAAAGTTTATTATGGTCAAACTGGTAAAAGTCTTGAACTAAGATTAAAACAACATAAATATAGCATTAGAACTGGACAAGATTCTAATGCTCTATTTATTCATGTGAGAGATTTTAACCATCCAATTGATTTTCAAAATGCTGAGAAGGTTGTATCAAGCAAGTCCATGGTTGAGAGGAATATAATAGAATCATGTTTCATTAAAAGCAGTTTTGAAAATAATATGAATATTTCTTTGGTTTATAAAAATTTGGGATTCTTTTATAATTAATAAAATTTGGGAAGAATTTAATGATAAATTGGACTAATCTTAATTCTTGGGAAGAGTTTCAGGTCCTTTCTTGTTTTCCTCTTCACAGAGTCGTGCGATGTTACGCTACTGTGAGGTGTAGTCTTTGTTAGTGTGATGTGACTGTGAGGTGTAGTCTTGCCCTTATATAAGTCCTCTTGTCATGTTTCCTTTATAGTTCCTTGATAATGTGAGTAGTCACGAAAGCGCTTGGAATTCCTCTATTTTTTCATAGTGGTTGTCTTGCATATATATATATATATATATATATATATATATATATATATATATATATATATATATATATATATATATGTCGTGCCTAATAGGTAAAACTGATCAATTAGCAATAACTCATTTAAAATTAAGTCCTTTCTAAAAATTCCTCTTATTCGTTTAAAGATATATTTTTTTCATTTAACTTAATGTAAAAATTTATAATTTTGTATCAAGAGAAACTTTGAAAACTTACCTAACCTTATTATAACAAGCGCAATTTAATTTAGCCTAACCCAATTAAATATATTTTAGATACATTTACAATAATTTAATAATATACAAACACAATGAAATGTATTTTTTCGTTAGGTTCAGAATGATTTTTGCAAAATTATTGCATACACAAATTTTCGCTTGTCTTATATTGCAAGAAGAGCGTTGCTGTTTAAGCCAAAATCACAAGTTTTACCTAATCGGCACGACATATATATATATATATATATATATATATATATATATATATATATATATATATATATACATGATATATATATATATATATATATATATATATATATATATATATATATATATATTGCGTATTAGAAATTAAGAATACAGAATTTACACAGACAGAAGTTACTCTTACAGTTAATTAGTTCCCGATAGTTCACTTATAAAACTCTACTTCAACTATTGGTAAACTGCGGCCCAGGTTTTGTGTCCTCTGTCACACATAACTTGGTAGTTCCTCTCTCTTTAGCCAGGTCTCGTCCTCAGGGAAGGAAGGGTTGAGCTCCCTCTGTGGCTCTCCACCGAGTAATCCTTCTTCATCTACAGCAGAAGAAGAGGGCCCCACATGTTTTCTCAAAAAAAAGTTAAGAAAATAAGTGATTTCCTAATATTATTATCCGTAACCCATGACTCTACGATTACCTAAACATACAAATACATACTAATAGTCATGCTTTATACTTTAAAATTATTTAAAAAAAGTTATTTCTCACTTTAAAGTTATTTCCCAGCTTCCAACAAGTGCAAGTCCCTCCCCTTGGTATAATACTGTGAAGGCCTGTCAAAACTGAGCCATAGTAATCTTCATAACCCTCACACTTTTCCCAGGGATTTTTATGATTCACTCTCCCCGATTCAATATCCAGTCAAGTTTCCCACTCCAAGGAATACTAGAGCACTCAACACCCTACCCACCACTTACTTCTAATAGCTGGGGCTCAAAAATGAGCCGTCCAGCATGTTAGTAAGTCTAGGCACACGCAGAGCTCCCTGGGTCTGTGCAACAGTTATAAGCAAATTCTAGGATTAAATAATTACTTTCGATTAAAAAATTAACCAACTTGGATTGTACAGTTCTCACCCACCCAATATGACCACATAGTATGTAGTTTCTTTGTAAACCTTAATCAAACATCATCTCCATAGGTCTTAGGACAAAAAGTTAAAGTAGAAACTACACTTATAAAGACGCACTAATAAGTATTTTACAAAACTGTGAGTGGATTGCAAAAATAAATTGCACAGATATAAATGATGCCGGAAAAAACTTTGCAACCATAGTCTTCATCATTGATTATATTGCATCATTTAAAGAGGTTAGTATAAAAAAAGGACTGGATTCTTGATAACTGGTGAGATTTTGGTCAAGATCAAATTCAGAGACCGAGCCGCGGGGGCGTTGACCCCCGAAACCCTCTCCAGGTAAACTCCAGGAGATCAGCTGATGAAAAAGTCGAGGGTTAGCAGAGCTAAATGAATTTCACAGGGTAAAAACAAAGTGCAGAAACTCATGAAAGGAGCAAAGGCAATGCACTGTTGCTCAAAAAATAAAATAATTCAGGAACAATCATAGGAAGGCAGTAGATCGATCTACTATAAAGCTAGACACTGATAACGAGGTACTCCAAGAACCATCTGAAGTGACATGTTGTTTCAATTCATTCTACATAACTTTTGCATCATTATCCTTAGCCAGTAAACTGCCAGGTGCATAAAATAACTTCAACACAGACTCTAATTACTTTAAAACTTACTACAGCAACTAAAAACACCAGGCCAGACAACGTTCCACCAATATTTTTTTTTTATAGATGGTGCCTCTGAATTGTCAATCTCCACAGCTAACATAAAAAAATTATCCATCACTATCAGTACCGTGCTGAATGAGTTTAAGGCGGGCAGAGTCACTCCCATTTTCAAGAAAAATAGCTGGTCGGATGGCAGCAGATAAATGACCTGTTAGTATACTCAGCGTAATGTCAAAATTCCAGAGAGAGAAGTTTGTTATCAAGTAGTTATGTATCTTAATGGCAATAACATTTTGCATAGTTACCAGTCAGATTTCAAAAAATTTCCCTTAACCGACACCTTGTTAATCAACCTGTTGGATTAACAAAAATAATCGAAGGCAGTAAGTAATTTCACAACCATGATGATCCTAGACTTCAATTGAAGTGTCCCACAATGGACTATTTTGTGTCCTGCTGTTTCTGTGTTGCGAATAACATGCTCATTAATCTTAAGTGTTAACTTCTAATACACTCGTATGCAGATAACAGTGCTTTCCTGTTCCCGGGTAAAGATCCACCGAATATAGCTAATATACTGTCACAGAAACTAGAGTCCTAGAGCTATTGGTCAGTAGATAACAAACTATCGCGACACTTAGGAAGAACAAAAGCAATACTGTATGGTACGTAAAAGTAAACTGAAAAGGCAAAATACTTTTAATGTACTGTGTGACTAGGACTCAGTGCAACAGTACCACCAGTGAAATATCAGTGAATACTCTTTGATCTATGCATGTAAGGGGAAGTGATAGTGAACAGTGTATTAAAGAAGAGCAAATGCCAGGTTAGAGTTCCTCTATAGACAAGCTCAGTATCTATACTCAGGCTCTTGTTCTTTTTGGTATTCTGCTCTAACAAAAGACTGAGAGACAGGCTATAAATTAGATATACTTCAAGATCAAGATCAACCACCGAATTACCTTTGTCGTCTTTGATGTATTTCGGTCGTGTTGTGATCCCTTGTTATTTCAGGGAGATCAATACCTACAATACACCAGCTCATTAAGTTGAAGCCACACTGAATTTGCTTTATCAAAGTATCAGCTTTTGGGGTGTTAGCCCAGTTGGATGGGGCACAAAGAAATTAGCGCAGAAAAACCAGCATATAAATTTTTCCAACTTAAACAAAATAGGTAAATTTAGCCCAAGGCAAGCCAAATTGGTCCAGCTTTTATCTTAGATTTTCCAGCATTTAGGATTTAGATAAGCATGCATGCAAGTAACTAAATTTTATTAAAATAGGTACATAACGTACCTTTATAACTTAAGAAATCGTAATAACACGATTGAAAACAAACCACGGTACGGGTGGGGATCGAACTCATGGCAAGTGCGTCGTAAAACTCCAGGCCAGAGCGTAACCCACTGGGTCAGTTGGCTACAATAAGATTCATCCAACTAGGTATATTTACACATATAGGGAGGTTAGCATGGGCCCCACTGTGACTACAAATACAAGTTTTTTCAGATGGATCTGCCGTACGTACCTTTTTTTTTTTACAATGGTGTTGAGGACACACTAAGTGCATATTTATATGTAAATTATGTTGATTTAACCCAATAAAGTGGAACAATATGTTTTTTTTGTGATCAGAAGAGATATTCTCCATTTATTTCACAAATTAATTGATCTGATTAATAAAACTGACACATTCAATTCATGGATAAATTTCCGTTGAATAAAACACCACAGCATTGAAAGTTTAAAGCAGACCAAAAGAGGCATTCTTCAGTTATTGGACAGAATTCAACAAAATGTGCACCAACACAGCCTAAAATCAAAGAATGGTACATCCATTTCATGAGATGATTCGCCTTGATGCCATTCACTATTTATTTATTTTAATCAGAAAAAAGTGCAAAACCAACATGGGATAAACAACGTCTTTGTAAAGGAAGACATTTAGATTCGATCAAAGGAAGAGGAGAATACGTTCAGTTCCTTGGATAAACAGCTCCTCAGCAACATCAAAACAAAATAGTGCAGTAATGTAATATAATCCTATATTCCCGAGATTAAAAGTTATAATATAACACTCACTCCATTTATAACATCAAACTACTTCTGAGCAGTACACACGAGTGTTGAAATTTTTGAAGCCAAACAGAGGAGGCTTTCTCCAGTTATCACACAAAAATTAAATTGTTCATAACCACCCAAACATGCAAATATTCCAGTGAATATTGCCCTAGATACAATATACCAGCGTTGAAAATTTAAAGAGCATCGAATAAGGCATTCTCGAGTAATAAAGAATTTGGAGAAAGAATGTTCGAAAAGAGGAAAGTTGAAAACTCCATAAAAAGAGTATGTTTAGGTTTTCCAATTTTTTTCAATTATATTGTATTTAAAATTTTCTACAATCCTGTAGGAAAAATATTTGATAGCTATTTTTGAGAAAATCCAATTTGATACAACGTTAAAAAAATTGGCACCCACACTGCCCAAAATCAACCCAAAAGCACTTTCAATTAAGATACACAAGATTGTAGGGTTTGAAGGCGATCAAAAGGTTCATTATCTAGTTATTACAAGAAAAACAATTATGTAATAAAATTAGCAAAGCCCACCACTGGGAAAGTCTGAAACTATCAGAAAAAACATTCTCCAGTAATTGACTTGATTGTAACGATTCCAAGATTTTTATCAATGTTAGCAAAACTTCAGATTTTTTCACAGTTCTTTTAGAATATATCAGTAATATTTTAAAGTCAATCAGAAGCCTCCTTAAGTTATGGAATAATAATTAATATAGCTGTTTATTCAATAAAACTGGTAAAGTGGGACTTATGCCGCCCAAAATAGCAAGAATTCTGCGTTCAGGAAACTACACTTGTGTCGAAAATTTGAAGCCGATCAGATGAGTCATTCTACAGTTATGGAACGGATTCCAACGATTCAATTTTTATTAATACAACAAATTTTCCGGCACGCAAGCAAAATTTTAAGGGTAAGATCCTGGCAATAAGATCCATCAGCCATTGAATATTAAAACTTTTAAGAAGAGGTAAACTTAAATTAATTTAACGTGATTTATCTGGAATCAAATTTCACACAATTTCTATCTAGTCCTCGTGACCGTGCACCTGCGAAATTTTGAAGGCGAATTGATGGAGTCTTCTTGAGTTATGAGATAAAAATTAAAACGAAAAAAATGGAGGATGAAAAACAAAGAAAAATTTAAAAATTCAGGCAATTTCTTAAAAGTTTCTCTTTGGGACTACCTAACTACCCAGAATAAGATGGTGAGGTTCATCCTGGACCTGAGTCCACAAAAGCATGAATTAAAGCAGCCGGAATTACTGAATGTTGTAGACAAATGCACTTGAAGCTAAATAATTGTTTACAAAATTGTTCACCATCAGAGCCTAGAATATCTTGCGGCAAATTTTGTCAGGGTTGAGAATCAAAGCCAGTATGGCACTAGGGAAGTGAAGACAATTTTGTTGTGCTAGAGTAAGTGGCAAGACCTTCTACTACATAACAATACAGGAATGGAACACGTTACCTGATCAGGTCAAGGCCAGTCTCGGTATAGACTAATCTAGGAAGACCACTAAAAAGTAATTGAGAAATTAAACAAAAAGGCAGAAAACGTTATTTCTTGTATAGATAATCTGGAATTCGACTAATCATTTTTATTTTCACTGCTCATGTATTTCTTTTTCATATATGTATTTTATTTACTCAGTTTATTATATTTCTACTGTAAGTCATACTCATACATTTGACTTTTTTCTTCATTGAATTCTCAGAGTCTTTCACTTAGTTCGTGGAGCCTTTCATTAAGTTTATAATACCTTTTTTTGAATTTGTGGAACCTTTCAGGGAGTTCAGTGAGCCTTCCAGTGAGATTCTCAAGCCTTGATTAGAAAGGTTCCTTAAAGACTTTACTCGCCTAATTTCCTCCCTGGCGCTTCTGATAACAAGTCAATGACTCTGAGTCAGATGATACAGCCAACCTGCATTAGCTATATAAGACTTGTCTATGAGAAGCGATGTGAAGTGAGTACACGCCTGGGAGAGGGAAGGAGAGAAAAGGAATAAGTAACGTTGAGAAAGTTACACTGAAAACTTGCGCCTCGGGAATAAGGATTCCAACAATGAGTCCCTACAAGAGCTTAATGCTGGCTAGGGGCTTTTGATCCAAGGAATTTGTGCTACTCTTTCCCGAATCAAACCTGGCTGACTTCCATTCTCATTCATAGTTAAGACCATGCACGGGGTTGAGTACCTTTCGGGAAGTGATCCTGGAACCACTTTAAACCCAGACATTATTTAGGGAGTTTTTCTCTGCATTTACTTTTTTTCAGGTTTCATCACTTATGTAAAGAAAAAGGGAAGACAACGCATGATTCGTGTGACGTTAGTCCGATCGTTAGTGTCTTGAGGAACGTCTCGCAAGGGGCCATCTGTGGCGCCATCAAGTAAGGGAAGTCTTTTTATATTTTATGTTTCGTTATTTGTTGATTTTCCTCTCTATTCTTTGGAGTTACTCTTCTGTTATCACTTTTTTCTTTCTTCAGAGGAGGAGATTTTTGTTTCTTCACCTACACCCGCCCTGCAGTACACTCAGCAGGTCATGGTCACCTACACCCGCCCTGCAGTACACTCCGCAGGTCATGGAGAGGTTTACTTAGAGTAAACTTATGGGTTATCAGAGTTCTTTTAGAATACATCAGTAATATTTTAAAGTCAATCAGAAGCCTCCTTAAGTTATGTAATATTAATTAATATACCTGTTTATTCAATAAAACTGCGTTCAGGAAACTGCACTTGTGTCGAAAATTTGAAGCCGATCGGATGAGTCATTCTACAGTTATGGAACGGATTCCAACGATTCAATTTTTTTTTTTAATACAACAAATTTTCCGGCACGCTAGCAAAATTTTAAGGGTAAGATCCTGGCAATAAGATTCGTCAGCCATTGAATATTAAAACTTTTAAAAAGACGTAAACTTAAATTTATTTAACGTGATTTATCGGGAATCAAATTTCACACAATTTCATAGATAAAACAATTAAGTCTGCACCTATACACTTGAAGTTCACTCCCTTGTTGTTTTTCGTGAACTCTCTCCTGCTTGGGATACCATGACTATGCACCGTCATGGAAGTATCACATGCTGTCTTATTGGTATAGTCCTATTTATTACAGACAGGAACAGCTTTCTTCATAATTTCACCAACTATATTTTTTCCATGCCTGTGTTAATAGTGGTTACTTTGTAAACAAATGCTGGGTACTCTAGTGAAAATGTTTCATTGCAGCAGGAGGCTCTCATTTAGCCAGAGCTAACAAGGTAACATTCAATCTCTGTTTCCAAGCAGAGGTTTTAAGGGCCAGATATGGATTCACTGTAACCTTGGCAGCCGGTTACCGTTTGACACGTGGGAGGGATTTTTGTAAATCATTCGTCTCGTCTTTTCTTAGTTTTTCTTAAAAAGTTTGGAGTATTTGAATGAATATAGACGTAAAATAGGACAGCAGAGCAAAGCTTTTATTCGGAGAATATTTTCATTACTCGCACGACGACGTAGACAGATTGCAGTACAAGCTTCCATTGGGACGACGTTTTGAGCTGTATACAGCTATACAAAATCGTGACTTGATAAAGCCCTACACAGAGCAAAACGTTGTCCCAACAAACGTTTGTTCTGCAACGTTCCTCCTTGTCTTCATCATATTTGGTAATACACCATTTCATTCAACACTCATAAGACGTACGTGGGTGACAGACTTTCATGCTTCAGTCCTTCAGATCACTCCTTCAACTATTTCATTAATTATCAAAGATTAGTCTCATGTAACTTATTTTAGTTCTCCATTTCGCTATGGACCATTGTCAGAACAAGTCTTCTAACTAACTCCTGCATTTTAGCAATACACACCATGTCATAAGGTGATTTATGAGGGAGATGACTTCCGGTATAAGGAATGAAACAAGAGAAAATATCCTCATTCTACTTCTTTCATTTTTTTACTAGGTACCTAACATTAAATTCTTTAATTTTAACGTAATTTACACTTTTTTCTTTATTTTAAGTAAGGGTTTTGTGAAGTTACATAAGCCTATATAAACGTATATTTAAATGGAAATTTGGATATAGAAGGTATTCTGGTAAACACAGAGGGTTTTAATGGTAAATAAGACGGAACGATTTGTGGAAATAGATTGTCCCAGAAACCAGAGTTGTAGTCATCGAAGAAGGTACGTTGCCCTCTTCCTCAAGAGAATAGTATAATCCACTAATTAGCTCCTATATCATCGCAGGATGATATAGGAAGCCTTTTGCTCGTGATGTTAGAATATGTCGACACAGAAATTGTAGAGATGGGGAGAAGAGGAAGGAAGCCGCAGGGCAGAGGACTGAGAGGAACAATGGTAAAGGCAAGACAAAACGTTTGTAAAAAAATTTAGAAAACCGACACGTTGATAAATGAGATACTTGTGCAACATTTGAGTGTCTTTAACTCTGGAAACATTTCGCCAACCAGTGGCTTCAGTGTCTAGTTCAGAGAAGAACGGTGGAAGATGAGGAAGAATTTTTAGGTAATCAGTCCCCAAGCCTGACGTCGATATGCTCAGTCCATCAGTCTTGATAGACTGTTTTACAAGTGTCTTATTTATCAGTCTGTGGGGCTTCTAAACTATTTAACAAACTCTGTCACAGTAACATCTTGGGATCTTGATGCAGGGAATTCTTCAACGCTTACTTAACCTACAGCCATAACCTACTTCCACTAGTACAATACATTCTGTTCTTTTATTAAGATTGATGGACTCAACACATCGACGCTAGACTGGGGGACTGATTACCTAAAAAATCCTCCTTATCTTCCACCATTCTTCTTTGTATTGGACTAAAGAAGCCACTCAAGATACCCAAATAGTGTAAAATATAGAAGGACTCTTAATACATACAAGGAATTAGATATGACATCCCTTCCCTCGTATCAGACCCCACAATCCCCTAACCCTTACCAATCCCCACGTGTTGCGTGATCCTTAAGGGATTTGTGCTTTCCAGCGAGTATTATAACAATAATAATAGCAATAATAATTATTAATAAAATAATAATATAATAGATTATTTAATAAAAATAATAATCCTGCACCATAAACATGAGGGAAGGGGTTGGTTAATTACCCAGACTCTCTTATACAGCCTAATTAGAGTCAATGCGCTAATCTATATTTACCACGCAGGATACCTCAGTAATCCTCCTAATTCAGTGCTCACCTACACACTGGAAAATTACGGCTCACGTAATTATCTTCGATGTAATTATCAGGATTTAGTTGTCTCTTCCCCAAGTAGAATGACTTTCCGACAACTGCGTTGTAAAAAGATATTCTAACGTTTATTTGTACAGGTTTATCGCTCCAAGTGCAGCTCTATTGACTTAATAGAGCTCCACTTAGAGCAAAAAAAAAGTTTTTAATAATGATTTGCTCTATAGTTTTTTTTTACAATGTTTTGCTTAAAGTCTTGCTATTCAACTTCAGTATTTCATTCACATATAGAAATCTCTTCACTTACCCTCAGGTAGGTTGTTATTTGGGTTATTGATTTATTCGACGTTGCTTTAGAAATCGGTATTGATTAAGATGCTGATAAGGGAACGCAATAATGTACACTGCTACTAACACCAACGTCAATTGACGCTAATTTTTTTCTTCTTATTCTACTACTACCTCTACTTCTAGTACATCTACTTCTACTACATCTACCTCTACTTCTACTACATCTACCTCTACTTCTACTACATCTTCCTCTACTACTACATATACCTCTAGTACTAGTACATCTACCCCTACTTCTACTACATCTACCTCTACTACTACATCTACCTCTAGTACTAATACATCTACCTCTACCACTACTACATCTACCTCTACCACTATTACATCTACCTGTACCACTATTACATCAACCTCTACCATTACTACATCTACCTCTACCAATACATCTACCTCTGCTACTACTACATCTACCCCCTACTACTACTACCATTTCTACCTTTACTAATACTACTAATTGATAATAGCTGTTACTGTTATGTTCTTACTGTGCGGTCAACATCAAGTCACCACAGCACCTTGATCAAGCCTAATAACCTCTCATTCCAAAGGCACGTGTATGACCTCAGTGGGTTTAACGTTTTCCTATTAAAAGTTTACGTTTCTACTGCTGGTTCATCTATCAGTTCTCGTGACTTCTTTGGCCAACATTCAAGACCAAGAAAAGTTCTCTCGCTCCTCGTCTCAATCTCTCTCTCTCTCTCACTCACTCACTCACTCACTCACTCACTCACTCACTCACTCACTCACTCTCTCTCTCTCCTCTCTACACTCTCTCTCTCTCTCTCTCTCTCTCTCTCTCTCTCTCTCTCTCTCTCTCTCTCTCTCTAGTACGACTTCCGGCTCAACCAAGAAAAATTAACACAGACATTTCGGAGGAAGACATGTGTTTGTAAATTTCCTTATACCTCCTGCTGCTTTAGTTCACCTAGCTGAGCAAAATAGGTACTTAGATGTTAGCTGGTAGCTGTGGGTTGCATTCTATTGCGTGACTTGGTGGAAATAAGGTAACTCGGAGATTTGAGCAAGAACCCGCCACATTTCTCTATTTACTAAGCTCTGCGGTTACGCCCGGCACTTAAGGTTTAGGTAGACCATCAATCTCGGACGAGTGACATGTTACATAACAAGCTGTTATTGGGACAACGTTTCGCTATGTTAGAACGATACGTTGTCCCAATAAACGCCTCTTCCACAACATGTCTTTCCCTCCGTGTTGCTGGTGGCCAGGGACTCAAGTCACCTGTGCCTTAATATATCGCTTATTATTATTATATTGGAATCTGGTCTCCGATAACACAATGATAAACAAGTCTGCCCTACCAGATCACACCTCCCATTCCCCAGGTGTAGTTATAGCTTGTATGAGTAAAATATCAATAATAATAATAATAATAACGCACAAGTCATTCCTTCCTCAAAAGTTTTATATAAATCAAATCATCTCTCCTTCCATTAAATATATTGTCCGCAGTCTTATTCATATCCAAAAGAAATCTGTATATTGACGGTAGAGTACTTCGATATTAATATTTCTGCTCCATATTAATACCACTGCTCCATATCAATACCACTGCTCCATATTAATATCACTGCTCCATATCAATACCACTGCTCCATATTAATACCACTGCTCCATATCAATACACTGCTCCATATTAATACCACTGCTCCATATCAATACAACTGCTCCATATTAATACCACTGCTCTATTTTAGTACCTTTGCTCCATTTCAGTGTAAGTTTATCCTCATTAATTTAAAGTTTCTTTTCTAGTTCATAGTGGACTACAATACCTACAAGATGATGTAAGGTACATGTGTAACTTTTAGGAATCTTTATTGAAGAACCGTATCGCCTGCAAAACAGACTTCTTCAGTCGAATATATGCGATTATAAAAGTGGCGACAACAGTAGTAATAGTGGAGAGGCAATTTTGAGGTGATGAGTCCCTTAGTCATAGAAGGTGATAAGTTCCTAATCCTAAAGCCATTGCAAGAGGCCAGAGACTTACACACTGAAGGTAATAGTGAGGTATTGCAGCAGAAGATGAAGTCACAGGTGAGCAAGGCTCTGTAATGGAAGTAGGTCATGGTAAACGGTGTTAGCAACGAAGGTGGAGACATTCCCTGTACCAAGATAACATGGTGTTGATGTGTCAGACAAATATCACAAATTGTTTGCAATACCAACACGTTGATGAGTAAGACGCGTGAGCAACATTATGAGATGTTCGTTGTCGAAACGTTTTGTCTGGGCAGCAGGTTTCTTTCTTCGAATATTAATATGTAATTAAATCACAGAACGATTGGGGTTCGTATCCATGGCTATCGAGTCCTAAAACTCACATTCAAATTCTTCGGTATTGCGTGTTGTCTTCTCTGGCGATGAGTCTTGCGTTTCTGTAGTTGATTAAATGGTTGTGTAAATTTCGGTGTTGAACACAGGCATTTCTTGAGTCGTCAGATCTGCCTGCGTACTGGTGTTCTGAAATGCGTGTTTGGAGGTCTCTGGATGTTTCGAAAACGTATAATTTGTTGCAGCCATTACAAGGGATTGTGTATACCCCTGCCGTGGATTGAAGTTTTTCCTGTCTGTTACATTGAACAAGTTTTTTCCAAACTTCACTGTCCTCGTCACTTCATTAGAGACTGCAGACGACGGGCATTAAACATCTTCAACACACCCAGAGAAGACACTGCTGAGAAGAGATACATAGTCCTTTCCACCAACTCCATTTCCAAACACGTTTCCAACATTTTTTCTAAGACCTCATTCCGAGTATCCACCTCCACATCCACCACCATCAAGGACATTACCAGTAACAGACAGGAAAAACTTCAATCCACGGCAGGGGTATACACAATCCCTTGTAATGGCTGCAACAAATTATACGTTGGCGAAACATCCAGAGACCTCCAAACACGCATTTCAGAACACCAGTACGCAGGCAGATCTGACGACTCAAGAAATGCCTGTGTTCAACACCGAAATTTACACAACCATTTAATCAACTACAGAAACGCAAGACTCATCGCCAGAGAAGACAACACGCAATACCGAAGAATCCTGGAATCATCACTTATCTGTATATCCAACAACTTCAACCAGATCAACGGCTTCTACAACATAGCTGAACCTATTGCCAAGAAACTTCTTCAACGCTATCCCACCTAGAACTTAAGAATGGAACACTGCAGGTCCTTTAAGTCACACAATGTTTTTAACTATCACACTACTTTTAAGATTGTCACATGCAGCTTTCTCCACCTGACCCAGCATTCTCCACCTGACTATACCCTATATATATTCATGTTACTCATTTTCCAGGTAGATCTGTCTGTGACTCGATAAAGCCCACTGCGTGGGCGAAACGTTGTCAATAAAGGATCACATTATACTGCTTATGTGTTTATTTTTCCATTGTGTCGGTATTTTATACCATTTATTTCCATGGACTTGCTTGATACAACTTTCTCAGCATTTTGAAAATCAATTGGATGGTTAAAATCTCTCACATGAATAAATAGAGCATTAGAATCTTGACCAGTTCTAATGCTATATTTATGTTGTTTAAATCTTAGTTCAAGACTTTTACCGGTTTGACCGTAATAAACTTTATTGCATATTTTACAAGGAATCTTATAGACACATCCGTCAGTATTTTGGGGGGAATTTTTTTATCAAAAGTCTTTTTACTGTATCAAGATTTTTAAATACAACTTTGATATTAAAATTCTTAAGACAGGAAGGCATATCAACCAAGTTTTCATGGTAAGGGAGAACCAACATATTTTTAGTTGAATAGGGTTGGTTGTCCCTTTTTGGATTGTAAAAAGTATTTCTAGCTATTTTAAAAGATTTATCAATTACGTTTCTTGGGTATTTTAAATCATTAGCTATTTCATAAATTTTAGAGATTTCTTCATCTATGAACTCTGGACTACAAATACGTAAAGCTCTCAAAAACATTGAAGAGAAAACCGACACTTTAACTCTATCTTGATGTGAAGAATAATAGTGTACATAGGAACTTTTATTTGTAGGTTTTCTGTAAATTTTAAATTTAAAATCAATGTTACCCTTAATAATAAAAACATCTAGGAAGGGCAATGAGTTATTTACCTCGAATTCAACAGTAAAATTTATAGAATGAGCTAAGCTATTTAATTTAACAAGGAAATGGTTTATGTCTACATTCTTAGGCATAAGGCACAAAATATCATCAACATATCTATACCTCTTAGCTCTATTGGGAAGGATTGTGTTAAGCAATCTTGTTTCGAAAAATTCCATATAAAAATTACTAAGAACAGATGAAAGAGGATTTTCCATTGCCATACCAAACTTCTGAGTGTAAAACTCATCATTAAATACAAATTTTTCATCAACAATACAAAGTTTAATAAGTTTAATGATAGTAGGAACTGGCAATGGTAAATCGTAATCAACCAGTTCTTCAGATAAGAAACTAAGTAAATCATCAACTGGAATTTTTGTAAACAAGGAGGTAACATCAAAACTAACCATATTAAAATCATTTAAATCAGTCAAGGTGCTTAATTTATCAACGAAATCTAAGTTGTTTTTAACATTAAAATTATAATTTTTTTCCAACAATTGGGCTCAAAATATCAACAAGCTATTTAGAAAGTTTATAAGAAACTGAACCTATGGAGCTAATAATTGGTCTAACAGGATTACCAGGTTTGTGTGTTTTTATTAATCCATACATATAAGGTAAAGATGGATTAGTGGAAGTAAATTTTTTAATTAATTCATCTTTGCCCTTCAATAGATGTTTTATTGTTTAATTGAAATTGCTGTTAACAGTTTCTAAGGGATTCTTTCTAAGTTTAGAATAGGTTTCAAAATCATCTAGGAGGTTATTCATTTTACCTGCTTTAGTAAGGAGCAATTTTTTATTATTCAAAAGTGAATCATAAGACTTAAAAAATCTTTGAGGGCAATTGGGAATATTTTGTTTTAACATTGAGCTATATACCATCCCCTTACTAATAATAATTTCATCAGTGGATAAATCAGAGGATTTTTCTAAATTACAAAAGGCTTTTATAGTTCCTTGATAATGTGAGTAGTCACGAAAGCGCTTGGAATTCTTCTATTTTTTCATAGTGGTTTTCTTGTAAAAATCTCTAGTTGTGTCGATGCATGCAGGGGATGAGATGAAAAGCTGTAAGCCTTCCTGCCTGAAAGCTGGCTGCCTTGGAATAACGTCTAGCGAAAGCTGGATGCCAAGGTATTGGACCAGTGTGGTACGGTCGGTAAAGCACTGCGTACCTTGTCATGAGGTTCGTAGGTTCGAGTCTCCGTCGGCCAGAGATCAGTGTTTGATATATATATATATATATATATATATATATATATATATATATATATATATATATATATATATATATATATATTATTTATTTTTATTAACACATCGGCCGATTCCCACCAAGGCAGGGTGGCCCGAAAAAGAAAAACTTTCATCACCATTCACTCCATCACTGTCTTGCCAGAGGGGTGCTTTACACTACAGTTATAAAACTGCAACATTAACACTCCTCCTTCAGAGTGCCGGCACTGTACTTCCCATCTCCAGAACTCAAGTCCGGCCTGCCGGTTTCCTGAATCCCTTCATAAATGTTACTTTGCTCACACTCCAACAGCACGTCAAGTATTAAAAACCATATGCCTCCATTCACTCCTATCAAATACGCTCACACATGCTTGCTGGAAGTCCAAGCCCCTCGCACACAAAACTTCCTTTACCCCCTCCCTCCACCCTTTCCTAGGCCGACCCCTACCCCGCCTTCCCTCCACTACAGATTTATACACTCTCGAAGTTACTCTGTCTCGTTCCATTCTCTCTACATGTCCAAACCACCTCAACAACCCCTCCTCAGCTCTCTGGACAATCGTTTTGGTAATCCCGCACCTCCTCCTAATTTCCAAACTCCGAATTCTCTGCATTATATTCACACCACACATTGACCTCAGACATGACATTTCCACTGCCTCCAGCCTTCTTTTCGTTGCAACATTCATCACCCATGCTTCACACCCATATAAGAGCGTTGGTATAACTATACTCTCATACATTCCCTCTTTACTTCCATGGACAAGGTTCTTTGTCTCCACAGACTCCGAAGTGCTCCACTCACCCTTTTCCCCTCATCAATTCTATGATTCACCTCATCCTTCATAGACCCATCCGCCGACATGTCCACTCCCAAATATCTGAATACATTCACCTCCTCCATACTCTCTCCCTCCAATCTGATATCCAATCTTTCGTCACCTATTCTTTTTGTTATCCTCATCACCTTACTCTTTCCTATATTCACTTTCAATTTTCTTCTTTTACACACCCTACCAAATTCATCCACCAACCTCTGCAACTTCTCTTCAGAATCTCCCAAAAGCACAGTGTTATCAGCAAAAGCAACTGTGACAACTCCCACTTTGTATTTGCTTCTTTATCTTTTAGCCCAACACCTCTTGCCAAGACCCTCGCATTCACTTCTCTTACAACCCCATCTATAAATATATTGAACAACCACGGTGACATCACACATCCTTGTCTAAGGCCCACTTTTACTGGGAAATAGTCCCTTCCCTCCTACACACTCTAACCTGAGCCTCACTATCCTCATAAAAACTCTTTACTGCTTTCAGTAACCTTCCTCCTATTCCATACACCTGCAACATCTGCCACATTGCCCCCTATCTACCCTATCATACGCCTTTTCCAAATCCATAAATGCCACAAAAACATCTTTACCCTTATCCAAATACTGTTCACCTATATGTTTCACTGTAAACACTTGGTCTACACACCCCCTACCTTTCTAAACCCCCCTTGTTCATCTGCTATCCTACTTTCTGTGTTACTCTTAATTCTTTCAATAATAACTCTACCATACACTTTACCAGGTACACTCAACAGACTTATTCCCCTATAATTTTTGCACTCTCTTTTGTCCCCTTTGCCTTTATACAAAGGAACAATACACGCTCTCTGCCAATCCCTAGGTACCTTACCCTCTTCCATACATTTATTAAATAATAGCACCAACCACTCCAAAACTATATCCCCACCTGCTTATATATATATATATATATATATATATATATATATATATATATATATATGTATATATTTGCTTGTACATGCATGTGTAGTATGACCTAAATGTGAGTAGAAGTAGCAAGACATACGTGAAACCTTGCATGATTATATACCTATTGGTAAAAAAAAATTATTAAAATATGGGGTAGTAGGGAAAGTGGAATATTCAAATGGCTTGAGATAGAAATCCAACTATTTTTCATTGAAACCTTTTTATCCACTTAGAGGTTATGGGTCCCACAATTTGCACTAGAGGTGGACTTAAAAATATTTATTTATTTATACGTACTATATGTATTTATTCTCTGCATCTTTGTTCTAATAACTATTAATACACTTTTTATAAAATAATGTACATGGATAATTTCATATAAGTCTGGAAAAGCAAAGTAATTGGAGAATTAGTCTTAATCTAGTTTAATCCGACTTGTTACTGAAATCCATTTGAGTAGCCACACCCCATGACCTCCAAAGCTCTTTATTATAATTGGTATCAGAGGGTATATACATCGAGCTATGTATATCCCTCAGTGTTTATACACAATGGGAGTTTATAAATGAGACACTTGTGCAACATTTGAGTGTCATTATTCTTGGAACGTTTGATGACTCAAGGCTGAAGGACTGATTACCTCAAAACTCTTCCTAATCTTCACTTTCTCCTTTGCAATTGACTGAAGAAGCCACTAGCTGGCAAAAAAAATTCCAGAATATTCCCAAATATTGCACAAGCCTCTTATTTATCAACCTATCGGATTTCTAAACCATTTATACAAACACTAGAATTTACTTTATTTCTTATTTTAGGATTTAAAGTATTCGTGTCAGGCAGAATACAGATGAAATGCAGCCTTAGGCACCAAACTCTAACAGACCATCCAACAAATTTGCACCAATAACTTAATATAAATAACCTTCCCAACAATATACTGATTCAGTAGGAAGATTAAATAACAGTACAATCACGAGAATCAGTCACAACTACCGATTTGGAGAGAAAAGTTTAGCCTACGTTTCGATCTTGTACCATTTTCTCTCGCTAGTTAACACTCGAGAGCGTAGAAGAGCGAAACGTCGTCTAAAGTTTTCTCTTCAAATTATTCCGAGTCAGGATTATTTCTTCATCCTTCTGGCAACTCATTCTTATTACTACTACGCTTCTAATCTTTCCTTAGATCCTATTCATTTTTTTATTAAAGCTTATCTAATTTTAGTTAATTTAGGTTAGGCTAGGCTGAGTTAGGCTACATAACACTGTAGAAACGTGTATTGAACCACAAATAAGCAATTTACCCAAAAACAGCAACGATAAGACTGATTATAAGGCCTACGAGAGAATATTAGTACTGTTCAAAGTTGAACGTCTAGCAACTTTGGCACGAGAATTGGCTGTTTCATGATAATTTTTTGAAACTTTGAAGACTTCTAAGTTACGCGTCTACAATACTTGTTCCAGAAGGCATTAAGTATACAGCGCCTCGACTGGCAAGTATTCTTACAAACTAATTAAATCTTCTAATTAATCTGTCAACGCCACCCTTCCTTAATTATCTCTCTTATAACAGAGTCTCTGTTTCAAAAATATTCCGTTTAGGAGCCATTGATTGCATAGTGTGTGCTGTATCTCTCTGTCTACCCTCTTGAATTGTCAATACTGCCTGACCACTCTCGCACTTCTACGTTATCCCCCGGACACTTACTCATACCCCGGATACATACTCATCCCCCGGACACCTACTCATATCTCGGATACTCATCCATCGGATACTCACTCATCCCCTGGATACTTACTCATCCCCCCCGGACACTCACTCATCCTCCCGGACACTCACTCAACTTCCCGGACACTCACTCATCTTCCCGGACACTCACTCATCTTCCCGGACACTCACTTATCCCCCGGACACTCACTTATCCCCCCGGACACCCACTCGTCCCTCGAACACCGGATTGTCCCCCACCACCGTCCACTAATCTTAAACACTTTCCCACCCACCCCCAAACTCTGCCCATCCACCCCCAAATTTTCGCCCACCCACTCCCAAACTCTCGCCCACCGTCAGGCTACACCCCACACCCCACCTACAAACTACCCACCAATCCCATTTTCGGACTCTTCACAATCTCTAACATAAGTTCACTATTATCCCCGAATCCGTTTGTCGTCTTTCACCTATATATATATATATATATATATATATATATATATATATATATATATATATATATATATATATATATATATATATAAGTTAGTCCTGGGACCCAATTACCGTACATACAAACGCCTTACCGTACATAAAAAACAATACATAAGTTTATTTCAACATGATAAATTGTATCAGAAATGGGGGACACTTGAGAGCATGTTGAAAGGCCATAGTTATGCCGAGCATGGATATGTATGCCTGTAGGGTGTTTCGGGAGTCAACGCCCCCGCCTCCCGGTCTATGACTTGGCCTCGCACAGTAAACTAGCCGCTCTGGCGACAAAATCTAAAAAAAATGCTTTCCTCCACTCTTCTATTCATCTACTGCCCTAGTGGCGCATTTCCGAAGGGAAAGAAGCAGAGGGAGGAAAGGAAATCCTTGGTGGGCATGGCCCTCTTCACTGGGCCCCTCTGAAAGACATTTTTTTTTTTTTTTGCAAAAATAAAACCTTTTATATTTTCGTTGATTGTTTTCATTCGTTAAATTTTTAATTGCTCCAAAATAAATGTTTAAAAACCAGGAATTCGTATAAAAAAGGGAAACGCAGCTCCGGAGGGTTATTAACCTTCCCCTGGCAAGGATGCCTCTCCTCTCCCCTCCCCAAAACTCCCTCCTCTTTACTCCCCTCCCTTCACACTCCCTCTCCTAACATCTCCCTTCCCATCCTCTCTTCTCGCCTCTCCTATCATCTCAACTCCCAACTCCCCATCTCTCCCCTCCCATCCTCTCACCTTCCCTCCTCTCCTGCACAATTCTACCCCCCTCCCCTGCCACCTCCATCCTCCCACACATCTTCGATCCCTCAACGCCACCTCCATCCCTCCACGCCACCTCCATCCCTCCACGCCACCTCCATCCCTCCACGCCACCTCCATCCCTCCACGCCACCTCCATCCTCCCACACATCTTCGATCCCTCAACGCTACCTCCATCCCTCCACTCCACCTCCATCCTCCAACACATCTTCCATCCCTCCTCGCCCCCTCCATCCCTCACACAACCATCCTCTCACGCCACCTCCATCCCCTCCACGCCACTTCCATCCCTCCACGACTCCCACACTCTTTCCCTCCCTCCACTATCTGCGGCCATTCTGAGATATTTTATTTCCCAAGTAATAGTAATTCCAGTCCTGACGAAAGGGAACCCTTGACGCTACCGTAGCTACTGAAGTCACCCATCTTTGCACAAAGCTATGGGAATATGCCAGGGAAACACACACACACACACACACACACACACATACAACAGGCCTAGTGTCTAATCGACATGTGCCTAGAACAAAATGGTAACTAACACACACACACAACTGGCTCCTGGAATTCATCCCCTCCAACTGCAGTCATGAAGATTAGGGAAGGGCAAAGATGACCGCAGACGGAGTACAGTCTAGGGGGCCAGAGGTGACAAACCTCACTCACTGAAAAGGATCTTGGGGTGAGTATAACACCGGGCACATCTCCTGAGGCGCACATCAACCAAATAACTGCTGCAGCATACGGACGCCTGGCAAACCTAAGAACAGCATTCCGACATCTTAATAAGGAGTCATTCAGGACCATGTACACTGTGTACGTCAGGCCCATACTGGAGTATGCAGCGCCAGTTTGGAACCCTCGCCTAGCCAAGTATGTAAGGAAGCTAGAGAAAGTGCAAAGGTTTGCAACAAGACTAGTCCCGGAGCTAAGGGGTATGTCCTAAGAGGAGAGGTTACAGGAAATCGACCTGACGAAACTGGAAGACAGGACATGGTAACGACATATAAAATACTGAGATGAATTGACAAGGTTGACAGAGACAGAATGTTCCAGAGATGGGACACAACAACAAGGGGTCACAGTTGGAAGTTGAAAACTCAGATGAGTCATAGGGATGTTAGGAAGTATTTCTTCAGTCACAGAGTGGTCGGGAAGTGGAATAGTTTAGGAAGTGATGTAGTGGAGGGAGGCTCCATACATAGCTTTAAGAAGAGGTATGATAAAGCTCATGGCGCAGGGAGAGTGACCCAGTAGCGGCCAGTGAAGAGGCGGGGCCAGGAGCTATGAATCGACCCCTGCAACCACACCTAGGTGAGTACAACTAGGTGAGTACACTTACACTCACACACACATACACACACACACACACACACACACACACTCACACACATACACACACACACACACACACACAAACACACTCACATACACACAAACACACACACACACAAACACACACACACACACAAACCCACTCACACACACACCGGGGCCAGTAGCTGTGACTCGACCCCTGCAACCACAGCTAGGTGAGTACACTCACACACACACACAAACACTCACACACACACTCACACTCACACACACACTCACACACACACACACACTCACACAGCCTCCGGTGGCCTAGTGGGTAAAGCTCTTGCTTCACGCACGGAGGGGCCGGGTTCAATTCCCGGTGGGGCAGAAACATTTCGAAGTGTTTCCTTACATACACATACACACACACATATATACAACAGGCCTAGTGTCTAATTGACATGTGCCTAGGACAAAATGGTAACTAACACACACACACATACACACACACACACTCACACTCGCACACACACAAACACACTCACACACACTCACACACGCACACACGCTCACACACACAGTGAAGAGGCGGGGCCAGGAGCTGAGTCTCGACTCCTGTAACCACAATTAGGTGAGTACAATTAGGTGAGTACACACACACATACACACACAGGGGTCAGTCCTAGGACCAGTGTTATTCCTGGTATATGTAAATGACATGACGGATGGGATAGACTCAGAAGTGTCTCTATTCGCGGATGATGTGAAAATAATGAGGAGAATCACATCGGAAGAGGACCAGGCAGGGCTGCAAACAGACCTGGACAAGCTCGACATCTGGTCTAGCAGTTGGCTTCTCGAATTCAATCCCTCCAAATGCAAAATCATGAGGATCGGAGAAGGGCAAAGAAGACCGCTGACAGAGTACAAGCTAGGCGGACAAAGGCTACAAACCTCGGCAAAGGAGAAAGACCTTGGAGTGAGTATAACGCCTAGCACGTCTCCGGAGGCACACATCAACCAGATAACTGCGGCAGCATATGGGCGTCTGGCAAACCTTAGATTAGCGTTCCGTTACCTTAACAAGGAATCGTTCAAGACACTGTATACCGTGTACGTCAGGCCCATACTAGAATATGCAGCACCAGTCTGGAACCCACACCTGGTCAAGCACGTAAGGAAACTAGAGAAAGTGCAAAGGTTTGCGACAAGGTTAGTTCCACAACTCAGGGGTCTGTCTTATGAAGAAAGGTTGAGGGAAATAGGACTAACAACACTGGAGGAAAGAAGGGTCAGAGTAGACATGATAACGACATACAAAATACTGCGGGGAATTGACAAGGTAGATAGTGACAGGTTGTTTCAGAGAGGGAACACAGAAACAAGGGGACACAACTGGAAGCTGAAGACTCAGATGAGTCAAAGGGATGTCAGGAAACATTTCTTCAGTCACAGAGTAGTCAGGAAGTGGAATGGACTAGAGAAAGATATAGTGGAGGCAGGAACCATACATAGTTTTAAGACAAGGTATGATAAAGCTCATGGAGCAGAGAGAGCAGAGACCCAGTAGCAGACAGCGAAGAGGCGGGACCAGGAGCTGAGTATCGACCCCTGCAACCACAATTAGGTGAGTACAATTAGGTGAGTACACACACAGGGACACCGCATGGGCGAGAAACAACTTTAGTGCTCCGTGAATATAAGTGTTTTTGTGGGCTACCCAAGGGTACTGCAGGGGTTATCAAGTGTGTCAGGGTAGTGAACAACCCTTGAAGCGATTTACGATTTGCCCTGAGCCACATAAGTGTGGGGAGAGCCATAATTTTATAAGTGAACTAGAAATAAATACTTGGTGGCGGGGTTAGAGTGGGCCTAGTGTGCTCCAGGCGACGTTGCCACGTGTGTCACCCTGGATAATAAAGTGAAATAAATATGTGACAAGTAAAAGTAATACAGTGAATAAGTTATATTATATATCGAGAAGAAACGAAAGTGGATATACACCAGGACATCACATCGAGTTGGACAATCTACAGGATACTACACGCTGGACAAGCTGCATCGCAAGTACTCGGTAACAAATAGCAATTGATAATTTCTAGTAGAAAAGGGCGAGCAGACAGGTGAAGCATAGAATACATTAACTGGTAGATAAGGTGTGTCAGGCCAGGTAGAGGAGCACTGTAGACTACGTGTTACTCGCAGACCCCAC